>CM053787.1:204586376-204833876 GCA_028749045.1 Cupressus sempervirens
CTGATTAGACTCCACACTAGACAACAATCTCCCACTTGGAGACTGATCCTATAGCTATGACGCTACTCCATGAGGATCCTACTCTATCAAACCACCTTGGACTTTGTTGTTCTTATATTCATGTTTAGTCTAGAAGACCAACCGAAGCTGAAGAGGATTTTAGTTTCTCCCTCATTACTACCTTTATAAACATATCTACTAGATTGTCATTTGTATGTATCTTGTCCAGCTTTAATTGTCCATCCTCCAAAACTGACCAAATGAAATGGTACCATAACTAAATGTGTTTTGTCTTTGAATGCAGAACTAAGTTCTTGGCAAGATGAGTGGCACTCTGGCTATTGGTAAACAATTTATCATTCTGAGGGTCTCCCAATTCTTCCAAGAAGATTGAAGCCATATCATCTCCTTCCTTACCTTTGACCTCAAATCGCTATGGCTAAGTCATATATATCTCTTCATCCAAATCATCATGAATGAAGGTTGTTTTAACATCAAGCTATTCTAAATGCAAATCTTCAATAGCCATAATACTTAAAATAGTACGGATAGAAGTCATTTTAACAATAGGAGAAAATATCTCATCAAAATCAATGCCCTTTTTATGTGCAAATCCTTTTACAACTAACATGGCCTTAAATCTTTTCTTACCTCCATCCTGTTCATTTAACCTACAAACCCACTTATTTTGTATAGCTTTTTTACTTGCAGGAAACTTGCATAAATCCCATGTCTTATTCTTCAACAAAGAGTCCATTTCATCTTTCATTGCAAACTCCCATTGAATCTTAGTATCCACCTGCTCAACTTCATCATAAAATTTAGGTTCACCAGCATCAATAAGTAAAATTGAATACAAAGAGGGAAAAAATCTTTTTGGAGGTCTAATTTTTCTTGTTGACAATCTAACATTCACCAGTGTGTGTGGTATTTGTTGTTGCGGTTGTTGCACATCATAAAGAATGGCTAGAACATCATCTGTTGGAGTATCATCCTACACTACATAATCATCTTCTTTCTTCTCATGTTGCTACAACAAATCTTTGTACAACACTTTCTCATTGAATATGACATCCCTGCTTCTTACAATTTTATAATTTTTAAAATCTCAAAGCCTATAACCAAATTCATTAATACTATATCCCACAAATACACATTTTTTTGATTTAGCTTCTAGCTTGATTCTATTTTTAGAATCTATGTGAGCAAATGCTTCACAACCAAAAGCTTTGAGAAAAAAATAACTCACCTTCTTACCAGTCCATGCTTCCTCTAGAATACCACAACCCAAAGGAGTAGAGGGACCTCTATTAATCAAATATACAATAGTATTGACAGCCTTCACCCAATGTGTAAGGGCAACCCAACATGCAACCTCATGCTCCTTGCATGCTCCTTTGTAGTCCTATTCATGCATTCAACCACTCTATTTTCCTACGGATCCCTTGGAATATTTTTTTGTCTATGAATACCATTAGTGGAGAAATAATCTTCAAATTCATGACTACAATAATCACCACCATTATTAGATCTGAGACATTTAAATTTTTACTAGTCTCATTTTCAACCAAGCATTTCCATTTCTTAAAAGTTTGAAATACATTGATTAGACTTTTGTCTAAGGAAATAAACCCATACTCTTATAGTTGCATCATCAATGAATGTAACATAATAATGAGATCCACCAAGAGAAGATACCTAAGCCAGTCCCCATACATCAGTATGCACAAGCTCTAATTTCTCCTTTTTGTTTTCCTTCCCAGTCTTCACAAAACTCACTCTCTTTTGTTTTCCATACACACAACTTTCACAGAAATTTATATTAACACATTTTAGACCTGGTAAAACTTTCTTTGAATGAAAAATTTCATACCTATCTCACTCATGTGCCCAAGTCTGTTGTGCCATATTATTGTATTAGAATTTACAAGAGCTATTTGTTCTACCTATTCAACTGCAACAACTATTCTTGATCATTCATTTTTCTCAGAAACAATTAAAGTGGAAGAAACAATATGAGCTATACAAAAATATAAGGTGCCTACCTTCACAACTCTTGCTACTACAAGAGAACCTTTTTGAAACCTTTCAATTTTTATCATTAAAATTAACTACACAACCCTCATCACCAAGTTGCCCTGCTAAAATTAAATTCCTATTCAGCCTTGGAATATGTCTTACCTCATGTAGTAGCCAATGATTCCCATTCTACAACTTAATTTTAACTTTTTCCTTTCCAACAATCTGATAGGGTTCATAATCCCCCAAATAAACAAGTCCAAAATCCCCTTGGACATAATCAATGAAATAACCTCTATGAGGTGTAGCATGAAATGAAACACCATAATTTAAAACCCATGAATCATCAATGCTTTCTAAAGATAGAAGCAAAGCATTCTCTTTGGATTTGTTACTTACCACATTTGCCTCCTTGTCTCCATCTGGTTTATCTCCTTCATTTTTCTTTCAATTTCAAAAATCTTGTTTTTTATGCCTTGGTTTCCCACAGTACCAGCAATCGTTCAGTTCTCTCAATTCAGACCTCTCCCCTTTGACTTTCCTCTTGATTTCTCATGATTTTTAGAATTACTTCCTCTTTCAATCATTCTACCTCGACTTTGTGCATTCAAAACACTTCTTGATGTAGATCCACCTTAAGTTTTCCTACAAGTTTCCTCACTCAAAACAACACTGTTAACATCATCATATTTTAGGGTACTAGATCTAGGAACAAAATTGCTCATAGCCATTACCAAGTCATTCTAGCTTTCAGGAAAAGAACACAAAATCAAGAGAACCCTAATTTCTTCATCAAAATTGATACCTATAGAAGATAACTGACTAGCAATAGTATCAAACTCATTTAAATGATTTGTAATAGATCCACTTTCTGCCATTTTCATATTAAATAAATACTTCATGAGAAATACCTTATTTGAAGTGGAGGGCTTTTCATACAATTTCGTAGGGTTTGCATCAACTCTTCTATTTTCTTTTCTTTTATAATTTATTAAATACCACTAATGGTGCAAGGCATAATCGAATGCTTCCAAGTGCCTTCCTATCTAAAAGATCACATTTATCATTTGACATAGGTCCTTAATTCTTGGTTTTTCCTCCCAATGGCTCCCATAAATCCTTCTAATAAAAGTAGTCTTCCATTTGCATCTTCCATAACTAAAAGTTCTTCCCATTAAACCTGTGAACTCTCAGCTTACCCTCATCTTCCATCGCTCTCACTTAACTGTGAGACTCTCCTACAAAGGATAATTGAAAAATAACCTCGCTCTGATACCATTTGTTAGGATTAATCCATGGATAGAAATAAAAATTATATGCCTCACATAGAAAAGAACACTTTACACCAAGATTTAATGTGGCTCACCCAATCCCTAGGCTACGTCCACCAAACAAAAAATTTGATATTATTATGATCCAGTGATTACAACTTGATTACAATCCATAATCCCTTACAGTTCAACACTGCCGCAAGAACCAATTTCTGCATCACAACTTAATGAAAATACCTAACCCTAAACCCTTTTATACAATTTTTTTTATACCACTTTAGGGTTACAACATGTCAGTCATATGTTAGCCACAATGTCAGCCACAACCAAAAAATTTATGAAGCATGTTCAGTACTTCCCTGATTAGTGACCACAAACTAAACTAGGTTTCCATGTAAAGTGTCATCTTAGTAGAATCAATTATAAAACTACACCTAGGGTTTGTCGGGTAGTGTTTCAAGATATGTTTGATAATGTCATGATGTCTTTAGTTACTTTCTTGTACACCAATGATGTATTTTAAAGTATTTTGTTACTTGTGTTTATGATATAGAGATGATTTCCAAATATATCCGTTAAAGTGCCCTAAGATTTGAGACTAGTACAATATTTGACTACTGAGGATAGGGCTATGCTTATGAGGATGGGGTTCAGAGAGCTCTTGTAGATGCCCTCAATTGGGAAGAACTATGTTTTTCTCACAGCTTTAGCTGAGAGATTTTACTTAGAGCACAACATAGTCCATATGTCGATGAGAGAGATCAGTATCACATTGGAAGATGTATATTAGATATTGTGTATTTCTTTCCATGACTATCTAGTATAGCTATGGGATCCAACTTTGATGTTTGAAATATCTATGCAACCAAAACCTCTTATAGTAGCCAAAATAATAGAGAGGAGGCCCCACACCATGAGATAGAAACTTTTTCAACATTGTATTTTAAAAATCTTAGTTCAATGGTCCCAATGGCTAAAGTAGGGCTTCTACCCTCAAAATCCTAAAAACCCTCACCAATTTAGCCCCCACACACAATATAGGGCCAAGGAAGCAAAAGGATAGAGAAAAAAGGCATATGAGCCCCCATTCTCATACTATGTAGAAGACCAAACTAGAAATAGGACAAAATGGAAGACCCTTTTCAAAACTTCTAAAAACTATATTACCATCATAATCACCATCTTCTTATGAAGTACTCGAAGCAACAATTTCACTAGAAAATCATGTATGTGTGCTCTCACTCCCACTTTAACCCATTAGATTAAAATTAACATTATTTATCATATAATTTTTTAATATTGATTACAAGACAATACAATGATATCTTTTAGTATAATTAAAAAAATATGATTTGTTTAGACCTACACTATGCATATTCCTTTAAAAATGGATCTCTTAGTTTTATAATACTTTAAAAATATCAATAAATAGTGCATGAACATTTTTTTAAATGATGGAATAAAGAATTGAATTAAAAGTAAAAATTCTTGGGAAGCCAATCGTGTCCAGTTATAAATATGTGGACTATGGGGGATGACTGGCTTCTATTTTCATGATTCATATGTATGAGGCACATTTCTCATGTTTTTTAAGGCCCCAAATAATTTCCCTAATTTCTCCTTAATTATCTAATGTGAGAGTCAATGTAGTGCGAGTTTATAATCTCTTGCAAGAAATGTGTGCAACTTTGAATGACATTCCTTCTTGGCATCAAAACCCTTACCAAACATGTCTCTACTTTAAATATGCTCTTTGACCAATTCATTCTACTTGACAACATTGTCCCATATCCTTACAATTTACACACTTAATGTATTTTAGTTTGAATAAGTTAATGTATTCTAGTTAATTATATGGATTTGTAAATGTATAGAATTGTGAATAGAATTCATAAATTGTCTTTTTTTTTCTAAATATTTTGATATAGATTTTTTTAAAAATAAATATTATACTCTAAATCTATTTTCCATTACAAATTATAAGCATGAATTTGAAATGGTGATAGTTAGTTGGGAAATTAAATGGTAATTAATAGTTTTCCTATTATGAAGATGTTGGCCATGAATTAATAATAGCGAAACTAAAAGAATTGTGAGTATTAAAAACTTTGTGGAGTGAAGTGTAAGTTTTATGTTATCGATTGCACAATGGAAAAAGGATGGTGGGAAAATTTCATTAAATTCCATCACATTTTTATTGCAAGAAATAGGGAATAGAAGAGTTGTTAAAGAAGGATCAACAGGTAAAGAGAAGGGGGCGATATTTTGATAAGAGGCATCGATCTAGAGAGTAGAGGATGACTTCCTAGGCATTAAGAAGTCACTTAATTTACAGCAAGAGAAAGGTGGTAGAAGCTTTGAAACAAGGGGATAGAAAGGCGGTAGGAAAGCTATGGGTGGAAAGTGGAAATCGATTTAGAAGAGCAACTTGAGGGACTTAGCAGTTTCCAAGATATCGAAGTTCTTTAGTTTTTTATTTAATTATGATGAGTGTGCTGATCAAATAGCATGGCCCATTTCCTTGCTGTAAAAACTTAGAGCTACAAATCGATGATAAGGAGGAGCAACATAAGTTTTAGTTTTGCCATATTGAAAAGGAGGGGAAAATGTTTTGTGAGTGTGATTGTTCATTACATTATACTATTGGCTATCACTAATTTGTATAATCAGATTTGGAAAACTATTTTATTTTGTTATGCTTTGTGCAAATTTTGTAACATGCATACAACCCTATTAAAATAATTCCATTTTTATTTTATTTTACTTTGTCTAGATTACTAGAAGGAAAACATAGATTCTTTTGAGTTTTTAAAACTACTACCATTACTTACTTGAACACATATATATTTTAGATAAATAAAGTTATACAGGTACAATTTGTGCCATTGCTTTGTGGAGAGGAAAACATGCCAATACTCCAATAGTAGTTTATAATATTTGAGAAATCACTATGTTTTATTTTGAAAATTCACATGCTAAGGACAAAATTATAAGTTTTTGTATACTATTTAATCTCAAAAATTTAATACATCTTGTGAAAAGAAGAAAATATAACTTAGCGATTCATTATTAAGATTTAAAAGAAATCTGAAACCATAATTAGTCAACCAATCACATCACTGGGAATGGTTTGATGGAATGACTGGTGAACAAAATGGTTTGGCTGCTACCAAAAATTGATGAGTTGTAAACAACTTAAACAAAATTCTTAATGCTATAAACAGCTTGAACAAAAATCATCCTACCATATGCTGCCTAATAAGAAAATAAATAAAGTATGAAATCTCTACAATAATTATCCCACCCATCAAATTTTTATGACTTTTCCTTTCATGAAATTAATTTTAAATTTGTTATTTTATCTCCACATGTTAGAACTATTAGATGAGTGAGGTCTCAAGATCAAATTGTTCGAGATGAACAGACCACAAGCATAGAAGGCCATTATTCACTTTATTTTTATTTTTATTTTTAAAATTCTTTTACCAAAACTAATTGCTTTTCATGAATTTGCATTTGCATTTGTGCTAAGTTTTATTGGTGTACATACTATGTTGTATATGTATAGAGGGGAGTTAGGTTTGAATTTGGAAAAAAATCCTGTGACATTTACAACTGTAGGACAAATGTTGGTTATACATATATTATATATGTATTTGAAAAGTTATTTGTTACCCACAACCCTAGATTTGACATTTGTATTGTCTACTCTAGGAGAGTTCTAAAATTCTCTAGGTTAAAATCTAGACTTCCCTATGTAATAATGGATTTAATAATATGATGCTATTATGATATAGAAAGCTAGTTTTGAATCATAAGAAAAGAAGAGCTACTTAGAATTAGTTAAGTTTAAATTTTAATCACTCTTAAATTTAGCAAATTTGTTATGTATATAATATTTTGTTGCCAAAGTATATTCAAATTTTTAGAAATTTCATTTTGAAATAGGTGTATATAGGGTTTCATGAAATTGTTTTGAGAATAACATTTGAATTAGGGAAGGGTGCTAAATGTGGGATTAAAGAGAAGGGTGATTATTGGAAACTTGTGTTAGTTTTCCTTATATATTACCTACCAGTCTTTTACACTAAATTGGTTCATGATGCTTGGCCAAGCTCGGTAAAATAATTATGCTTATATTTGAAATGCATTGGTTATTTTATATTGTTTTCCCTCTTCCACATCCTTGTGTATATTTCTAATAGACATATGTGTAAGTAGATTAGGCACAAAGGCTGCACCAGATCCTTTTGATCCAATTGTGCCAAGTTGCTAGTCTTCTCACGCTAGGGTCAGATAGTTCTTCTTAACCGAAGAATCTCAAGGAGCTAACCACTCCATGGTTGGGCAGTAAAAACAACTAGACCACTCTTCTATCTAATGATAGTGGATGGACAATGTTTTGACAGCTTGGAGACAGACTACATGCAGATGGAAACAAAGGTTTGATGGCATGTTATTTTTTAATATGTTTTATGTTATCATATGATTTATACTATATAATGTTTTGATGCTATGCTTATGATCGGCGTGTAGGTCGACATAGTTTGTAACATAAGATCGATGTGTAATATGTATATTTCAGCATCTTATGCATTTCTAGTACCAATATGTGGTTGGCTTTATATTGGATTTAAATGACATTAATTATGTCCAAAATTATGATATTTATGATGATATGTTCTATCTTTATGACTCCTTTGATTGTCATTGTAAATAATTTTTTGACTTTGATGAAATGGGAATAAGTGCTTATGCAAATGTAGTCGACATTTAACTTTTCATTTTTTAGTTTTTTGCATTTCATGGTTGTTTTGCCTATGTGGCAATGTTGAAAAATTTGGTTTTTACATGTGGTATTAGAGCTATGTTAAACACTATGACCTAAGGTCTTATTGATGCCAATGTTGTGTAGTTTACTCTTGGAAGAGGAGTAATCTATCATCATGTATTCTTGTAGTGGCAATAGAGGTGGAGGCAAAAATGGTCCTCAAAATGAGCCTGAAAACCAAAAGTTGGACCAAATTGTGTTGCTCCTCACTGAGGAGGGATAGTACATGGATGCCTTAGAAAATTCCATGAGAGGATGACACGCTAAGGAGGATGAGCATCGAGAATCTTTGCATCAATAGGAAGAAGCATAAAAGAAGAGAGAGAGGAGGAACAATTGTTTGAGGCTCAAAGGAAACAAGAAGAAGATTGAAGTATTGAAGAATAATAGATGGAAGAAGCTAACCGTAAGATGGCTAGATTAGATCATGATAGGGTCCAAATTGTAGCCAATCTTAGTAAGGACCTCAAGAATGTCACACCTCCTACCTTTAATGGTAAGACTTTAGGAGAGGAGGCAAGAGCTTGGATAGCCACCATGGAAAAGTATTTTCATGTCCATAATTTCAGTAGAAAATCTAGAGTAGTATGTGCTACCTTTTAGCTAGTTAGGGAAGTGGCAACATGGTGGCAAAATGTTATGGTTGAGAAAAAGTTACAGCATAGTGAGATATCATGGGAAGACTTCCTAAAACAATTTTGTAAATAATGGTTGCCTCAGCTATTTTATGACAAAAAAGCACGAGAGTTCTATAATTTGATTCAAGGAGTAATATTAGTGACACGGTATCATGAATGGTTTTGCCATCTATTAAATATGTTCTTTAGTATCAAAATGATCACTTGTTTAGGAGTTGCAAGTTAATCATGGGGTTGCGTCCTAAGATTTCTAATGAGGTAGAAGTGTATAAGCCCGAGTCTATTGACTATGCACTAAGGAAGGCTCTTAGGCAAGAACAAAGACTTAAGAATGTGTCTCCAATGAATTCATCCCACAAAAAGGGATTCAAGAGGAGATTTGAAGATGATAAACATGACAATGGTGAGCATTCATAAAATTGGAATCGAAGAGATGGAAATCAACAATATTCTCAAAGGAATTCCAACCAAAATTATATGAATGGTAAGGGTAAACTTGAGGGAAGGCAGGGACTTAGTGATGGTTGCTTTGTGTGTGGGGGTGATCATTTTGCTTTTAGCTGTCCATAACATTTGGATTCCAGAGATGGGAAGAAGCCACAGTTAGATGGCCCAGAAATAGGGAATGGTGTTTGAGGAACCTATCCACCTCGTTGATCAGCATTCTTGAGAGAATGCAGAGGATGTGATTAGATCTATTAGTATCTGGATTTTATGGATATTTTATGCTTTATTATTATGTATAAGACTTTATGTGCATTATGATCATTTTTCTATGGATATTTTATTTTGTGACATTGGGATGATATCTCTTCCTTGTGGGGAAGGATTTCATGACCCACCTTGTGTAACTCATATTTGGAAGGAGGCTGTCAATACTTTTTTGACTTAGTCGATTAGGTTAGTTGACCTCCACTAGAGAATTTTATCTTTGCATCAATTTGTGTGAGCTAGACATTAAGTCGTTATGTGTTTGACTTAAAACTATAGTTGGTATATTTTTGGTTGATTTGTGTGTTCCAACTATATAAGTTGTGATATTGGTTTCTTTATTATATGATGAAAGACCTTGTTTGATTTTGAGTGTTGATAGATTATGTGTAACTCGACTTAGTCAATACATTATGGACATTGTTTAAAATTTTATTGTTAATGTTTTAGATGAGTAATTTCATTTAAATTATCATTATGATAGTTGTGATATGTTTGATTTTATGAGATGTCAACATGATAGTTAAATTTTTTGTTATAATTACATGTTATATCATATGATGAATGATAAATGTTAGGATTCATATTATTTAAATATAAATAATCTTTTGAATTTTCAAAGAGATATCATATTGAGGATGTTACTTTAATTATCATCATGTTGGCAATATTGATGCATTCACATGTTTGAGGTTGCGAGTGTGCAAGTACTAAAGGTGGAAGAGTGGTTGAGGTAGAAGAGTTTAGCTCCTCAGTAGGGTTGGCCTAAAAATTGCATGGTGTAGTCACACACACGCACTTAATATATTTTATTTTGAAAAAGTTATTTTCTTGATTTTTTTTCACTTCTATTTAATTATATGGATTTGTAAATGTATAGAATGGTGAACATAATTCATAAATTGTTCTTTTTTTCTCTAAATATTTTGATATAGATTTTTGTAAAAATAAATATTATACTCTAAATCTATTTTCGATTAGAAATTATAAGCATGAATTTGAAATGGTGATAGTTAGTTGGGAAATCAAATGGTAATTAACAATTTTCCTATTATGAAGATGGTGGCCATGAATTAGTAATAGTGAAATTAGAAGAACTATGAGTATTAAAAAATTTGTGGAGCCAAGTGTAAGTTTTATGTTATCGATTGTGTAGTAGAAAAAGGATGTTGGGAAACTTTCATTAAATTCTATCACATTTTATTGCAAGAAATAGGGAAGAGAAGAGCTATTAAAAAGGGAGTGGTAGGTAAGGAGGGGGGGGCATTATTTTGATAAGAGGCATTGATCTGGAGAGTAGAGGATGACTTCTTGGGCATTAACAAGTCACTTAATTTCCAGCAAGAGAAAGGCAGTAGAAGCTTTGGAACAAGGAGATAGAAGGGCAATAGCAATGCTAAGGCTGGAAGGTGGAAATCAATTTAGAAGAGTAGCTTGAGTGACTTAGTAGTTTCCAAGATATCTAGATTGTTAATTTTTTTATTTAATTATGATGAGTGTGCTATTTAAATAGCATGACTTTTCCTTACAAATTGTGTCCATTTATTTAGTTTGGATAAACAACATTAGGACAAAATTTTGTTAGTTGGGCCATAAAAAGTTAGAGCTACAAATCGATGATAAGGAGGAGCAACATAAGATTTAGTTTTGTTGTATTGAAAAGGAGGATAAAATGTTTTGTAAGTGTGATTGTTCATTATATTAGACCATCAGCTATCACTAATTTGTATAATTTGATTTGGAAAACCGTTTTATTTTGTTATGCTTTGTGCAAATTTTGTAACATGCATACAACCCTATTAAAATAATTCCATTTTTAATTTATTTTACTTTGTCTAGATTACTAGAAGGAAAACATGGATTCTTTTGAGTTCTAAAAACTACTTGCATTACTCACTTGAACACATATATATTTTAGACAAATAAAGTTATACAGGTGCAATTTTTGAGGTCTCAAGATCAAATTGTTCTAGATGAATAGACCACAAGCATAGAAAGCCATTATTCTCTTTAATTTTATTTTTTATTTTTTTAATTCTTTCTACCAAAATCAATTGCATTTCATGAATTGGCATTTTCATTTGTGCTAACTTTTATTGGTGTGTGTAGTATGCTCTATATGTAATGAGGGGAGTTAGGTTTTAATTTGGAAAGAAAGGTGATGAAATTCATAGCTATAGGGGGGATGTTGGATGTACAAATTGTGTGTGTGTTTATATATATATATATATATATATATATATATATATATATATATATATATATATATATATATATATATATATATATCTTAAAAGTTATTTGTTACCCACAACCTTAGATTTGACATTTGTATTATCTACTCTAGGAGAGTTATGAAATTCTCTAGGTTAAAATTTGGACTTCCCTATGTAATAATGGATTTAATAATATGATGTTGTTATGATATAGAAAGCTAGTTTTGAATCATAAGAAAAGAAAAGCTACTTAGAATTAGTTAAGTTTAAATTTTACTCACTCTGAAATTTAGTAGATTTGTTATGTATATAATGTTTTGTTTCCAAAGTATATTCAAGCTTTTAGAAATTTCATTCTTGAAATAGGTGTATATAGAGTTTCATAAAATTGTTTTGAGAATAACATTTGATTTAGGGAAGGGTGTTGAACGTGGAATCAAAGAGGAGGGTAATTATTAGAAACTTGTGTTAGTTTTCCTCATATATTACCTACCAGTCTTTTACACTAAACTGGTTCATGATGCTTGGCCAAGCTCGATAAAATAATTACGCTTATGTTTGAAATGCATTAGTTTTTTTATATTGTTTTCCCTCTTCCACATCCTTGTGTATGTTTCTAATAGAAAAATGTGTAAGTAGATTAGGCACAAAGGCTGCACTAGATCCTTCTGATCCAATTGTGCCAAGTTGCTAGTCTTCTCATCCAAGGTCAGCTAGTTCTTCTTAACAGAAGAATCTTGGGGAGCTAACCATTCCATGGTTGGGTGGTAAAAGCACCTGGACTACTCTTCTGTCTCATTATAGTAGATGGACATTGTTCTGATGGCTTGGAGACAGACTACATGGAGATGGACACAAAGGTTTGATGGCATGTTATTTTTTTAATATGTTTTATGTTATCATACAATTTATACCATACAATGTACTAATGCTATGCTTATGATTGGTGTGTGGGTTGACATAGTTTGTAACATAAGATAGATTTGTTGTATGTATATTTCAACATCTTGTGCATTTGTAGTACCAACATGTGGTTGGCTTTGTATTAGATTTAAACGACTTTAATTATGTCCAAAATTATTATATTTATGATCATATGTTTTGTCTTTGTGACTCATTCAATTTTTGTCGTAAATAATTTTTCAACTTTGATGAAATGGGAATAAGAGCTTCTACAAATGCAATTTTCTACATTTTATAGTTGTTTTGCGTATGTGGCAATGTTGGAAAATTTGGTTCTTACATGTGGTATCAGAGCTATGTTAAACACTAGGACCTAAGGTCTTACTGATGCTAATGTTGCGTAGTTTACTCTTGGAATAGGAGTAATCTATCATCATGTATTCTTGTAGTGGCAATACGGGTGGAGGCAAAAATGGTCCTTAGAATGAGCCTAAAAACCAAAGGTTAGACCAAATTGTGGTGCTCCTCATTGAGCAAGGACAACACATGGATGACCTAGAAAATGACATGAGAGGAGGACAGCCTGAGGAGGATGAGCACAGGGAATTTTTGCATCAGCAAGAAGAAGCACAAAAGAAGAGAGAGGAGGACCAATTATTTGAGGCTTAGAGGAAACATGAAGAAGATTGAAGGATTGTAGAATAATAGAAGGAAGAAGCTAATCGTAGGATGGATGGATTAGTTCATGATAGGGTCCAAATTACAACTGATCTCAATAAGGAACTCAAGAAGGTCACACCTCCTACCTTTAATGGTAAGACTTCAGGAGAGGAGATGGAACCTTGGATAGCCACCATGGAAAAGTATTTTCATGTCCATAATTTCATTGGAAGATCTAGAGCAGTATGGGCTACCTTTCAGCTAGTTGGTGAAGCAGCAACATGGTGGGAAACTATTATGGTTGAGAAAAGGTCATAACACTGTGAGATATTATGGGAAGACTTCCTTAAAAAATTCCATAAAAAATGGTTGCCTTAGCTATTTAATGACAAAAAACATCAGAGTTCTATAATTTGATTTAGGGAATAATGTTAGTCACATAGTATGATGAATGGTTTTGCTATTTGGTTAAATACATTCCTCAGTATCATAGTGATGACTTGTTTAGGAGCATAATTTTATCATAGGGTTGCGTCCTAAGATTTCTAATGAGATAGAAGTGTATAAGCCTGAGTCTATTGACTATGTGCCAAGGAAGGCTCTTAAGCAAGAACAAAGACTTAAGGATGTGGCTCCAGTGAAGTCATCCAACAACTAGGGATTCAAGAGGAGATTTGAAGATGATAAGCATGACAATGGTGAGCATTCATCAAATTTGAATCGAAGAGATGGTAATCAACAATATTCTCAAAGGAATTCCAACTAAAATTATGAAAATGGTAAGGGTAAACCTAAGGGAAGGCAGGGACCCAGCAATGGTTGCTTTGTGTGTGGGGCTGATCATTTTTCCTTTAGCTATCGACAATGTTTGGATTCCAGAGATGGGAAGAAGCCACAGTTAGATGGTTCAAGAACAGGGAATGGTGTTTGAGGAACCTATCCACCTTGTTGATTAGCATTCTTGAGAGAATGCAGAGGATGTGATTAGATCTTTTAGTATCTAGATTTTATGGATATTTTATGCTTTACTGTTATGTGTAAGACTTTATGTGCATTTTGATCATTTTGTTATGGATTTTTTGTTTTGTGACATCAGGACAATGTCTCTTCCTTGTAGGGAAGGATGTCATGACCCACCTTGTGCAACTCCTATTTGGTAGGAGGTCGTCAACACTTTTTGACTTAGTCGATTAGGCTAGTTGACTTCCACTAGAGAATTTTACCTTTGCATCAATTTGTGTGAGCTAGATATTAAGTTGTAATGTGTTTGACTTAAAACTTTAGTTGATATATTTTTGGTTGATATGTGTGTTCCAACTCTATAACTTGTCGTATTGGTTTCTTTATTCTATGATGAAAGACTTTGTTTGATTTTGAGTGTTAATTGATTATGTATGACTCGACTTAGTCAAATACATTATGAAAATTGTTTAAAATTTTATTGTTAATGTTTTAGAGGGGTAATTTCATTTAAATTATCATTATCATAGTTGTAATATGTTTGATTTTATGAGATGTCAACATGATGGTTAAACTTTTTGTTGTAATTATATGTTATATCATATGATGAATGATAAATGTTAGGATTCATATTATTTAAATGTAAATAATGTTTTGAATTTCAAAAGAGATATTGTGTTGAGGAAGATATTTTAATTGTTATCATGTTGGCAATATTTATGCGCTGGCATGTTTGAGGTTGTCAGTGTGTAGGTATTGAAGGTGGAAGAGTGGTTGAGGTAGAGGAGTTTAACTCCTTGGTAGGGTTGGCCCAAAAATTATATGGTGTAGTCGCACACACACACTTAATTTATTCTATTTTGAATAAGTCATTTGCTTGATTTTTTTTACATCTAGTTAATTATATGGATTTGTAAATGTATAGAATGGTGAATAGTATTCATAAATTATCTTTTGTTTTCTAAATATTTTGATATAGATTTATTTAAAAATAAATATTATACTCTAAATCTATTTTCCATTATAAATTATAAGCATGAATTTGAAATGGTGATAATTAGTTGGGAAATTAAATGGTAATTAATAGTTTTCCTATTATGAAGATGGTGGCCATGAATTAGTAATAGCAAAAATAAAAGAAATGTGTGTATTAAAAACATTGTGGAGCCAAGTGTAAGTTTTATGTTATTGATTGTGCAGTAGAAAAAGTATGATGGGAAACTTTCATTAAATTCCATCACATTTTATTGCAAGAAATAGGAAAGAGAAGAGCTATTAAAAAGGGAGTGGCAAGAAAGGAGAGGGGGGTGATATTTTGACAAGAGGCATTGATCAAGGGAGTTGAGGATGACTTCCTAGGAATTAAGAAGTCACTTAATTTCTAGCAAGAGAAAGGTGGTAGAAGCTTTGGAACAAGGGGATAGAAATGTGGTATGAAAGCTATTGTTGGAAGGTGGAAATTGATTTAGAAGAGCAGCTTGAGGGACTTAGTAGTTTCCAAGGCATCTAGGTTCTTAATTTTTTTATTTAATTATGATGAGTGCGCTGATTAGATACCATGGCATTTCCTTACAAACTAAGTCCATTTATTTAGTTTGGATAAACAAATATTAGGACAAAATTTCATTGGCTGGGCTGTATAAACTTAGAGCTGCAAATTGATGATAAGGAGGAGCAACATAACTATTAGTTTTGTTGTATTTAAATGGAGGGGAAAATGTTTTGTAAGCATGATTGTTCATTATATTAGACTATCAACTATCACTGATTTGTATAATTATATTTGGAAAACAATTTTATTTTATTATGAACATGAATACAACCCTATTAAAACAATTCTATTTTTATTTTATTTTACTTTGTCAAGATTACTAAAAGGAAAACATAGATTCTTTTGAGTTTTTAAAACTACTACCATTACTTACTTGAACATATAAATATTTTAGATAAAATCAAGTTATACAAGTGTGATTTGTGCCATTTCTTTGTGGAGAGAAAAACATGCCAATACTCCAACAATAGTTTATACTATTTGAGAAATCACTATGTTTTATTTTAAAAATTCACATGCCAAGAAGAGACTTATAAGTTTTTGTATACTATTTAATCTTAGAACTTTAATACATCTTGTCAAAAGAAGAGAACAAAACTTAGAGATTTGTTATGCAGATATAAATTTGAAACCACAATTAGACGACCAATCACATCACTGGGAATGGTTTGATGGAATGACTGGTGGACAAAATGGTTTGGTTTCTACCAAAAAATGATGTTGTGAATAGCTTAAAAAAAATTCATAATGTTGTAAATAGCTTGAAAAAAATAATCCTACCATATGCCACCTAATAAGAAAATAATGAAAGTATTAAGCTCTTTTCTAATGAATAGAACTAGCAGTAGCAAGAAATCTATACACCAGTTATCCCATGCATCAATTTTTTATGACTTTTCCTTTCTTGAAATTCATTTTAAATTTTTTATTTTAGCTCCACCTATTAGAACTAATCTTAAATGCCCTCATCCTATTGGGATGGTTCCATGAGTGATGTCTCAAGATCAAATTTTTCTAGATGAACATCACAAGTGTAGAAGGCCATTATTCTATTTTTGTTTAATTTTTAATTTTTAATTCTTTCTAGCAAAATTTATTTCCTTTCATGAATTGGAATTTGCATTTGTGCTCTATTTTATTGGTGTGCGTACTATGCTATATATGTAATGAGGGTAGTTAGGTTTGAATTTGGAAAAAAAAAAGGGTTGCAACTCTTCTGGCCACCACTCGCATATGCCTCACTTGCAGGCTTCCCACCATCGCTTTCCCAGCAATGGTGATGGTGGTTGGCATCGCCGCTTGGCTTCTCTGCTCCATGGTAGCACAAGCTAGTCCTCAAGTCTAGTGGCTCCCCCTCTTAGTGCTTAGTGTGTTGTTTCTAGTAAATGGCCCTTTTTTCTAGAATTAGTTATCTCACCTCTGCGACTTAATACCAAAGATGCTAGCCAGGCCCCTGATGATGTTATCAATGGCTAGACTATTCCCAGCTCACCTACTAATTCTAGGGATGACTAGGGATTTCATGATCACAATGAACCACCCCCCTCAGTTGGCACTACTTTAGCTGCCGGACAGTTGCTTCCTTTATGTTTTTTTATGCATAGTTTTTGATTCTAACTTTGGCCATGTGAACTTTCATGGAGTGATCTTGTATCCCCCAACCCTTTTTTGTGAATTGTAACTAAGTATATTATTTATTAATAGAAAAGGACTATTCATCCAAAAATAAATGTTGAACGTGCTACAAATACATTTTTATTATTATAAAAAATTAGTTATGTCAAACAAATAAAATAAGTGCAAAAGATGTCAATAATTAATCTAGTTTGAAAGAAAATCTCACAAAGATTTAGAGATGTGACATTCTATTCAGTCGATATTTTTCCTTTTAAAACTTTGACAAATGGTTCTCGTTCATTACATCTACATCGATGTTCAACTATATATTGACTACCATTTTCTCCCACAATAGAAAATATATGATTGTATGTATGTGTTATGTTGTTTTTTGGGTAAAAAATGGGCATCCATGTCACTTTTTGCATTTAGGTAGATGGCTTCCAAATAATATGTAACTACAATTTCACGCAATCTAGGTTTTTCAAATGAAATAGCTTTAGACATTGGTAGGTAAGGTTTGACAACCAGTTTAATGGAATATCATTGACCACTAGATTTCTCAAAGATTCTATGAAAATGTGTACACCAACATAGAGAGCTTATGAAGTCATCATAGCTTCCTTCAAAGTTTTCTTCTCTTCTTAACCTTAGGAGTAGCATTGGGAGCAACATCACAAACCCTAAATATCATGGGATCTACACAAGAAATTGGTTTCAGCACTAGAGAATCGTTGATAGAGGAAGTAGTAGAAGCATTCACTAGGGTTTTGAGCACTACAATGCAAAAAGGAAAGGACTTGGGGTTGAAGTGGCCATGTCAATTCAATGAATGGTAGGCAATGAATGCGAAGAAAGAAGGACAATCTTTTATGATGGAAGGGTTCCTCAAATCTTGCTCTCCTAGTTGCAAAGCTTAAAAAACTTCTCCTTCTCATATGATTATTATTATTTTATTACCTTTTTTAATTAAGCTGTGAAGCTTTCTACAATGGTAGTATTCATCAATGTCAACATTTTGACATTTTTAATAAATTTGTTAAGCCGACAGACTTTCTACAATGGTAGTATTCATCAATGTAAACATTTTGACATTTTAAATAAATTTGATGTTCATATGAATGTTTTGTGATGAATTGGTAAAGTGGTCAGATTTAAAAATAAAATGTACAATGTGGCTCATAATAATGGAAGTGAAAATTAAATTAAACAGAAAACCTGATAGTGAAGAGCATTACTTTTATTTGGTACTATAGTTGTTCAAATTAAATTAAATAGACAACTTCACAATGAAGAGTCATTAATTTTATGTGGCACTTCTACAAATGAATATTACTATGAAACCTACTTGTCTATTTGTTGAGCTATTTCTTTTTGCTACCTTGTTTTTGATATCCAAACTTGATGATCCACTACTTCATTCCAAGTGTTTCTATCTCCTATACAGAAGACACTAATGTATTTAGAGAAAAAAAACATTGTTGTATTTTCTTAAATTATCTAGAACAATCTAATTTCCATCAAATGTCATTTCTCAAACATTTCAATATCATAAATCAAACCCTTGTATAGAGATTTTACAGTTTAGGGCACTTTGTATGTATAGAAATCTACAATATAACACCTAAGAAACAAATTAGTTCAATCACTCACAAATATTGATGACACGTAACAAAAGAAAAAAATCCCTATTCTCTCATGCATGGAAGTTCTCAAATATAATTTTCTAGCAAAAGATTATGACATTTCAATAGAGCATATATGGCTAAAGAAATTATAAAAAAAATATTATGGATATTCAATAATTTAAAAAATAAAATTAAAAAGTGAAAACTATTAATTGGAAACTACCGAGCTAAACTCCATACTTTTAATTATGTGAAACTTGACACTACCAAACCATTAAGGGTAATAGCAAACTATTAAAATATTTATTGAAAACAATTTTGTTGAAATTATTTAAGTCAAGAGGCTTTCTATAGTGGTACTATTCATCAATGTAAATATTTTGACATTTTATACAAATATTACATTGGGCCAAGAATATAAATGAGAATAGATTATTTAGATTAAAGAGTATGATTTCTTCACAATTTGGGTGGGGGGGGGGGGGGGGGGTGGGGAGGGGGGGGGGGGGGGAGGAGGGGTAGGTGGGTTGTTTAATTCTAGAAGAACATATGTCAAAGAAAATAAGACAAGGAGATGGGGGTAAGACATGATGATACCAAGAGAGATTGTGAGAGGTAAAGACACATGAGAAAATGAGAGTGGGTAGTAATAATTGGAGGATATGAGAGAGATCAATCGAGAGGGAGGGGAGGGAAGAGGGAGAGGGCAAGAGACATGAGATAGACATAGAGAGATAATTTAAGAGACAAAGAGGCATGAGTAAGGGGAGAGATGTGTGTGTGCACATGTGTGTGTGTGTGCGCGTGTGTGTGTGTGTGTGTGTGTGTGTGAGAGAGAGAGAGAGAGAGAGAGAGAGAGAGAGAGAGAGAGAGAGAGAGGTACTTCTAGAAGTACATATATTAGAGAAAATAAGACAAGGAGATGAGGGTAAGAGATGGTGAGAGGTAAAGACACATGCAACAATGCGAGAGGGTTGTAATAATAGGAGGGGATGAGAGAGATCAAAAAAGAGAGTGGGGCAAGAAGAGGGAGAGGGCAAGAGACATGAGATAGACATAGAGAGAATTTTAGAGACAAAGAGGCACGAGGGAGGAAAGAGATAAGAGAGATAAAGATAATAATTATGACATAGAACAAGCGGCTAAGGGGAGGGTGGGGGGGGTAGAGAGAAAGAGATGTGGTTATAATAGGAAAGCAATAGTAAGAGAGGGAGGGATATTGAAGAAAGGTAGAAGGAGAAGTAGAAAGAGATGAGTTGAACATAAAAAAGAGGATAACTGAGGAAAAACATAGATAGAGTAGAGAGATAGGTAATTATAGGAGGGAATATGTGAGAGAGTGACACAAGGGGATAAGGGTGAGACATGAGGCATACACAGAGTAATTGGATGAGGGATAAATAGACATGAGAAAGATCTTTTCATTTAATAATTTATAGACAAATTAAACATATAATAAAAATGAAAGGTTATATATATATATATATATATATATATATATATATATATATATATATATATATATATATATATATATATATATATATATATATATATATATAAGCCCCACTACAACCTTTGCCCTATTTGAAATTATAATCTAACCTTGACCTCTAATGCAAAACAAAGCTCTAATTTCAACCCTGTATTTAATTCTAATTATTTAAATATAAAATATATATTTTGATTGTATTAATTATCATATAAGTGGTAACACATTTTTTTCAAAGGGAAACTATTATTTTAAACATATTTTGAGGTAAAAATATAAAATATATAATGTACCATAAAATATTACACATTCAATAATTATAAATTGTTTTTATCAATAATGATAATATATTTACTTCTGCCCCATAGTTGCTACTATATATATTCTATTTATAAAATCAAGAGATATTCTTCTGGATGCCCCTATTTTCATAATATGACTCAGTACAATAGGCGCCTCAAAAAGCTCTCAACTCTGTGTGCATCTGCGTGTGCGTGTGTGCACTGCGTGCGTGCATGTGTGTGTGCCTCAGAAAGCTCTCAACTCTGTGTGTGTGTGGGTGCCTCAGAAAGCTCTCAACTGTGCATGTGTGTGTGTGTGTGAGAGCTCCTCTAAAATGAACAGTTCAAAATTGAAAAGTTTTTAGAGAAAAGTCTTTCATTGGGTATTTCAAAATGGAAGAGGGTAATCTCCCACAAAAAAAAAAGACACTATAAACAAAACAAAGTCAAAACTCTTTTTTTTTCCAAATTCACAAAACATAGAGATTTTTTCTTAAATTTTTTGTTATTTTTTACTATCAAATGCTGAAATTTAAAAAAAAATCTATCATATTTTTTATTTTTTAAAGATTGGTCAACTGTACATTTTTGTAGGAGAATAGCACGTCCTTTCAAAACTGCACTATATTCCGTGTTTGGAGTATAGTTACTTTCTACGAATATACAGTATCATCAGACGCTCTTACTTTCTACGAATATACAGTATCATCAGACGCTCTAATGTGCAGTAGTACGGTGATATATATATATATATATATATATATAAAAGATGACCGGCTAGAGGCCACTAGAATGCTATAATTTTCTCTTCACCACGAGGGTGAGTCGGTGAGTGCCGTACACGATTTTAAAGCTCGTAGCAGAAAAGACTGTAATAAAAATAAAGCGGAATCTTCAGTCTAGTGACAGTGGGAAGGGCCCAGTGAAAGACCAAAACTTTTCGGAAAGAGTTCAAAAAGTGATCTAAATGATCTCCAGTCCTACGAGTAATATTACGTGACAAGAAGTGATCTGCCAACATTCATCAGATGAATACGGTGTGCATTGATAGGTCGTCTTGTGCAAATATTCCATGAAGTTATAGTAATTGTAGAAGGAGAAGATGACTATATCAATATCAATAATAATAATAAATGGGGAAATAGGAATCCAATGTTTATCTGAAGAGAGTGGCAGACCAAAACTTTTGGAAAGGCAGTCAAGAAAGGGAAAGAAGTGATCTCTCCTATCAAGTGAGCAACAGTCTTCAATTAGCGGAACCCAAATAACAGATTTCTCTTAGAAAAACCGTAGATCCAAACAGCCGTTAGACGCCATTGTTTTGGAACCTAATTCTAGCTTTATTTTTGCGTGAGAAACAGACAAGAAGAATAACCATTCAAGGGCTACGATCGAGGTGGGGAAGATTCGTAATAAGTGTAACAAGGGGCATAAGTGCTAAAGTTTCTATCTTACACAAGAAATTATCCCATCACTTAATATGAAACATATGTTAAAATATAATAAAATAAACAATTCAAGGTTAAAATAGATCAATCCATAGAACAAAAGCATAACTTGATGGAAAGGCTCCAAATCTGTACTAATATTTAATTATTGTATTTTTTTAATAGAATCAAGTCTTAGTTCAATTTTTTATTTATTAATATTGCCTTATATGTTCAATCATGGAGATAATCAAGTTGTATTATTATTTTCTTACCAATTTTTTTTTGTTAGAGTGCATATTAAATCAATTACATGTCTAGTAATAAAGATGAAATTCTTGTAATAAATGATTTACTGTATTAAAAAAAAGTATTGTAAGACAACTATCTGCATCATCAATACAATTACATCATTTAGCATACATAACACTATCAGCATAATCCTTGCACCCTTCAAAGATGCAATTCCTAAAAGAATTTGTATACTTCTCATAAGCTTCTTTTTACCAACACTGCTATGAATTTTTTTTGGCATGGTTAGGAAACTTCTACAACACAACCGTAATATGGGAACAGAAACGGATGCATTTGGAAGAACACCGATGCATATCTTCTTCATCTCCTCGCTTTATAAGGCTATTTTGGGAACGTGGACGTACCATGATAAAAAATATCGCCGATTTGCTTTTCGAGAAAGACAAATTCTCTATGTTACAAGACAATGAAAAGAAAACTAAATAGTTGGCAAAGTATGATTTAGTGTGCATTCTATTAAGGGACGGTAGAAAACCACTTCATTTAGCCATCTTAAATGCAGTACTGAACACCCACAAACTCCATTCCACCTAGCAATTCAGAATATTACAAAAGACAGAGAACTCTACGAGAGAGTACGTAGTTGGATCGAATGATTTGGTACGCTTCGACAATTTTTAATATAAATATTTTAATGATTCAAAGTAGTGTTGTGAAAAAAATACATATACGGTTACTTGAACAACATTTTTTTAATGATTTAGTTGTAACATGAGAAATTCGCATTCCTGCAGATTACAGACGCACTTCAAATGAATGGTGTATTAATAAATCCACAGATTTTGAGAGATACGAGGATGGAGCCATCACTTGCTGAATCCAATAGCAACTCGACCAAGTACTCTAACAACTTCTTTTAACCATGATATTGTCAGTAATGCACAAAATCTTTATCGATAAAAGAACGGAAATGCTCCCACCAAATATTCAACAAATAACTAGTGATCCCTAAGAGTCTCACATTTAAATAAGTGTAGTTTAGAAGTTCTCCTCTTATGGGACCCATTGGGCCTTGTGAGCAATATATGGTATTTTAGAAGCCAACTCTTCTTAATATGTCCAAGGAAAAGAGAGGAAATATTGAAAATGGTAGTTAGGATATAGAAAGAAATGTACTAATGTGAAGGTTTTGTAATACTAGAAAACCATCTTGAAAAGCTTATGGAACACTCAACTTTAGAGGGATACTACAATTTTATAATACGTGATGTAGTAAAGACAGAAAATGTTATATTCATATTCTAACTATGGTAAATACCTATAACGATCCAAATAAAAGGACATATCTTTTTACAAATGTATCTTTTTCAAGAAGATAGATGTGATATATGAGACCTCCTTTTTTACAAGATTAGAACCAAGCACAAAGCACAACTTTTAGTTTATACACAAGCTTGGTAGAAATACATACATCTCAAATTTTGTAGCAATAAACCATTTTTGGGAGCTTACTATGGCTAACAAAATTTGTCTTCTATCATAAAAATACATGGGACATTGAAAACCATACACGATCCACAAATTTTCAAGAGAAGTGGAAGATAATGAGATTGGCATTACTAACATATACCTATTCGTAAAATTATTAGGATAGAATACATTTAGCAGTGGAACAAATGTAGTGATCGACCAATCCTAGTACTTTGTTTAGAGAAAACATGCTAATGGTAAAAAAGGTTGCATATTATGAATGCTATAGTATAGATAACAATAAATTTATAGAAAGGTCAAGTAATTAAATCCTAAAGACATTAATGAAGTGTTCTATATTAGAACTCCATTTTTTACACGATGGAATGTGGCTTTCATAGATTAAACTTGAGAATGGTTGTAGCTATCTCTATGCTAAAAAAAATATTATTATTATGTTTTTTGTGCATGGTGGATACTACTAATGCCTTCCTCAACTACATTTCATCATGAGAAGGTAACCCTACATTTTTTTTCAGCACAACGAATGCCCATTCCTCTCCACTTGGCACATTCCTCTTTCAAGGTTGATTCCACCATGCCTTTGGAAAGAACCTTTTACTAATATTAGTGGGCAAGAATAGTTTGAACCTTCAAAGCATGTCTTAAAATGTTTCACATAGGTAGATGCTCATATAAATTGACATGTAATATAGTCTTCTAGTTTCATCATGTCATCATGTGTCTAAGTCACAAATCTATGAAGAAATGAGAAATTGCATCAGGAAGTTGAATGCATGTGTGATGCTACCATGTGTTCATAACATGGAACTGATGAGATGCCTTATCCATTAAAGAAAATTACCTTGGGTAGATTGATCGATGTAGAAGACCTGTACAAAATGGAAATAAAATACTCAAAGAAAGGTCATGATAAAGATAAGACCTCAAAATAGAGGGATCCTCCCCCAAATTTATAGAATGTTGAACTCCAAGTTGAGAAATCTGTAATAGAGATTATGACGCTACAAGAAACACACCTCTTTACAATCATCAACCCAACTAAAACCTCTTATAGTAGCCAAAATAAGAAAGAGGAGGCCCCACACCGTGAGAGGAAAATTTTGCAACAATGCATTTTAAAAATCTTAGTTCAATGGTCCCAATGGCTAAAGTAGGGCTTCTACCCTCAAAATCCTACAAACCCTCACCTCTCTTGCCCCCCACACACAATATAGGGCCAAGGAAGCCAAGGGATAGAGAAAAAAGGCATACAAGACACCATCTTCATACTATGTAGAAGAGCAAACTAGAAATAGGGTATAAGGGAAGACCCTCTTCGAAACTCCTCAAAACTATATTACCATCCTAATCACCATATTCTTCTGAAGTATTCTAAGAAACAATTTCACTATAAAGTCCTGAACATTATTTATCATATATATTTTTAATATTGATTACAAGACAATACAATAATTTTTTTAATATAATTTTAAAAAAAATTGATTTGTTTAACCTACATTACGTATGTTCCTTTAGAAATGGATCTCCTAGTTTTATAAAATTTTCAAATATTAATAATTTTAAAATTAAAATAAAGAAATGGATTACAGTGCATGAACGTTTTTTTAAATGACGGAATAAAAGAAATAAAGTAAAAGTAAAAGGTCTTGGGAAGCCAGTGTGTCCAGCTCTAAATATGCGGATTGTGAGGGACGATTGGCTTCTGCTTATATGATTCATATGTAAGTGGCGCATTTCTCGTGTTTTTTAAGGCCCCAGATAATTCCTAATTTCTCCTTAATTATCTGATGTGAGAGTCTATGTAGTGCGAGTTTATAATCTCTCGCAAGAAATGTGTGCAACTTTGAATGACATTCCTTCTCGGCATCAGAACCCTTTCCAAACATGTCTGTGCTTTAAATATGCTCCTCGGCCTATTCATTCCGCTTTACCACGTTTTCCCGTGTCCTCACAATTTTCCCTATATGGTTTTTCCTTTTTCTTTTTCTTCTGTCATTTGTCTTTCTTTTTCCTATATAATTGTACGGGAAATGCTTTATTCTTCCTTCTTTTGTATAATGTGTGTTTTAGTTTTCGGATAATTGGTAAATGAGTGCACTTTAGTCTTACCACCGTCCATGTCAATCTCTAAAGAAATTTACTAAAACTTAAGGAATCCTGTAAATTGTTTGTTTTACATTGGCCCCATTTTTAATCTTCACACTTGCTGTGATTTTATTTTAAAGCTTTTCAGACAATTTGTTTTTTATTCTTCTTTATTTTAAATTACTTTTAAATATTAAATATACTCACAACAACTTTGATGTCTTTTCATTATTTTTTGAGTCATACATGAAGAATCATTCATGCGTAAACTGCACAGAAAGAATTTATATTTGACCCTTAATTCTAGTAAAAATTAAAAAATATAAATTTAACAAAATAAATGGTTTTAGTTACTTTGGATTTTTTAATATTGTATAACGCTACTGCAGTACAGATATCCAGCCTATATATACACGGGCTCAGTGGGTGCATCAGTATGTATAGTGAGCCTTCCCAAGAAACCCTTATCATTTGCGGAGAACTATGTCTGAATCTGCCCATTCCTGTCCCGGCATGACCAGCTACAGAGATAATGCCATTATAGTCTTCCCAGAAACCAGCGACTCCGAAATTGAGTACGCTGATCTCTGTGAAGGAATGGACATCCGGCTGTTCATAGCCGCTGAAGGGGGCAATGTGGATGATCTTATTGAGCTCATTGAGGGTCCAGATAAACTAAATGTTCTCCAACAGTTTACGAGGTTAGGGAATAGTGTACTGCATATAGCAGTTTCTGGCTCTCATTTGCGATTTCTTGAAAGGCTGCTTCAAGAGGTGGGAAAAGATTCGGTAGCAGGGCGTGTGTTTGTAAGGGCGAAAAATTCAGATGGAAACAGTGCCCTTCACCTTGCAGCCTTTAATGGCCATCACGAATTGGTGGATAAGTTGATTGGACTTGGAAAAACGGAAGGAGATGTGGAGGAAGGTAATTTTATGAGGTTTCAAAATCGTGAAGGAAACACTGCCCTTCACGAAGCCACAAAGCCGCAGCCGAATTATAAGGTGGTGGATGTACTGCTGAATCATGATGATGATCTCGCCAGCGTACGGAATGCTGCGGGCGAGACGGCTCTGTTTATGGCTTGCCAGAGTGGTCATACTAAGATCGTTGAGAGATTGCTGCGTTCCATGGCTTCCAACAGCAATGTGAAGAGAGGAGACGGCCAAACACCACTTCACTCTGCGGTCTTCTACGGGCGCACAGGTAACTCTGTTGAATCTCAGGAAATAAAAGTTGTGCTCCTCGTAGTTCTGAAAATATGTGTTCCTTTTTTTATGTTTTCAAATATAGATGATAACCCCTTTTTTAAAAAACTTTTCGAGGACGATGTAGTTGCACTTGCCGTTTAGGGTCCGTTTGGCAATGGAAATACAAGTGGAATAGGCATATGTAAATTCTTACAATTTTGAACTCTTCGTTTGGATGCACCAAATTAGAATTGGAATACGCAGTAAAATAGGAATACGTATTCTAATTGTGACCTAAAAATGAGGTTTCACAATTCCACCCAAAATAGATGTTATTGAAATACGCATTCCTATTCTCATTTATTTCTGTTTTTTAACTCCTTAGAGTCTTCAACCTCCACATCCACTTCAAATTCCTTCTTAGTGGCAATGTTATTAGCTTTCTCCGGAGTTTCTTCAATCTCAGTATCATAAGTCTCCTCATTTTAATTGTTCTGGGTTTTATCTCTTCTCTCCTCCTTATAGTCTATATCCTTCTTGACCTCCACTCTTTTAGATCTCCTCTCCCTAGAGCTATAGTCAATTTTATAACCATGAGCCCTAGCTTTCTTTTCTCTATCATCACCTTCACACCCATTTGAATCTTGCTTTCCACCTCTATAATTTCCTTCAAAATCTTACTTTTCTTTGGAGTAAAGGTAAGATTCATTTTTGCAGATGGATTTTTGCATTTAGTTAGAATTTCAAACAACAAAGATTGTTCAAACCTTTTGTTTGTGATATTAGGAATTTTGGATGTAGGCTTAGTATTACTAGTTTCTCTAGTCATCATAAGATCATTATTTAGCTCAATTTCATCTATAACAATAGAGGTCTTGGAATGACAAGGGGGACTTCCTAATCAGTTAAACACATACCAAGCCTAGGATGGTGGGGAAATACATGGTGATATAGGACAAAAATTAAACCTTGATGAATAGGTAGGTTATTACCATTTTTAATAATGTTAACTATGGATGAGTACAAAAAAGAGGCATATTAATTTTTTCAACATGCCTCAACATATTAAAAAGCAAGAAGTTGTAACCATGGTAAGTGGTATACCGCTCTTCTAGGCTGAAATATCTCATAATCCACAAGCAAACAATGAAAAATGGACTAGGGGGGATAAATGTTCATACCCGTTACCAGATTTTATCCTGATCAGCTTCTCCATGCCCTCAAAGAATTTATGTTTGAATATTTTGTAATATCCCATGACCTTCTCGCCTTCACATAGTCGACTATTCACTTTGCCTATCTACTGAGGAGTCACCACCAATTTGACACTACTAATTATCACCTCACCACTTTACCAGAAGTTGGCAAATTTTGATTGGAGCATCAAATTATGGCCTCTCATATCCTAAATATATTTTTTCAAATGAGTCCTCTTGAAGTAATTCCATATTTCTTTGATTTGTAATAATTCTTTGCAACTTCTCAACTTCACTCGCTTCAGAAGTCCTCCCATAATGTAAGCCTTGTCAAAAATTTGGACTTCTTCAATAATATCATTATTAAACCTCACAATACCCTATTTCAAAATATCTTTCTGCATTATAAACTCACTCCTCAAACCACCCAAGAAAACCAAACTAGTAATGCAAATTTTAACACAAAGCCTATGAGACATTTTAGAAACGAGGTTTTGAATAATACTTTGGGCACTCATAATAAAGACAATACTATTCACACAAGCTTCTATTTTTCTCGAGTAACCCTCGACTTTAAAACTAGAAATTTTCTAGCTCTTGAAATGATAGGAGTCATTATTACAAGTTAAGCCACATTCACGATCCCATAAATAAAGGATGTACTTCAAATGATTCAGCCAGATTTTTCTTACCTTGAAATTTATAGCAAGATTGTGTGTCATAAGTTTTGACATCATTATCTATTATGCCAAAAGTTTGATGATAATGATGAAAAATACAAATTAACTAAATCTAGTAAAATTATCTTGATACCGAATGGAAGTTTTAAAATAATATGAATCACTAAAATTCCCGCTCAAATCCAGACTAGAATTTCTCATGATTTTCCTCATAGTGGACAGGTTTAAAAATAAGACTATAACATGAACACCCGTATTCCTCCTAACCTTACACTTGTTCCCTATCCTATTACTTAAGCACTTTTTTTCTTCATTGAAAAGAATTTTTTCTAGTTCTTAAGGCACTCCAAAGCAGACACATTGTTCCAGTTCTGAAAATTTAATTTCCAATTATTAAGAAAATCAACTGATAGTATTTTGATGTGAATGTGTTATTAATAGTTTAAGCATCATAATTATGTAGTAAGAACTAACATCCTTGTTCTAACTACTATTTATACATCACGAGGTTTAGTTTGCAAAATAGCGACGGGTACACACTGGTGTGTATATAACGAGTTAAAAATCCATATTTACTAGTTCCTAGATTCGGTACATTTCTTGTAAGAGTAATCTTAGCTCACACTGCCATAACTTTGTTTAGGTGTCGTTGGGCAACTTCTGAAGCACAGCCCTGACCTAGCCAAACAAAAAGACCGATACGGAAGAACAGCAATGCACATGCTTGCATTATCATTACTTAGCAGTTATCGTGATATCGATTTGATCGCTGGAATGCTTTTCAAAAATGATAATTCTCTTTGCTACAAAGTGGACAATAGAAATCAGACCCCGCTTCACATGGCAGTGGAGTGCGAAAAGTATTATCTAGTGGACATTCTATTGATACTCGGCAGAGGCTGTGTAGAAGCTGTTGACAAATATGGTAGAAAGCCTCTTCATCTAGCTGTCATAAGTACGGAAAAGCTCACCCGAAAAAAAATTGTTATTTACTTCTTAGACTTCAAACGTATGTTGTTGTCCCTAGCGACACGGAAGTCGCTTAATCATGGCGACAACAGGGGACGAACTCCATTACACATAGCAGTGGAGAATATTGAAAAAGATGCAGCACTTTACTGGAGCGTAAGTGATTGGATCTTATGAATAGTATGTTTCAAATATTTATTTTGAATCATGCTTTTTTATCAATGGATTGGCCTCATTCATTGGCAACGTCTATACAGCAACGAAAATGCACTTCCTTACGAAGGAGAGGACTTAAGTCAATTTTTCAAAAAGTTAAAAAAAACAATGTAAAGGAAGTGCATTTTCGTGGCTGTATAGCCACGGGCTCATTGTTTGTGGTCATTACAAAGTACTTATACACTTATTTTAACATGAAGTGTCTTTATATGGTTTTATTAATCTGATATTCTTCATGCAGATCATTCATATGTTTCGTAAGTGGGGTGCGGTGCAGACTCCGGAGATTTTGGAAGATATTAGAAAGATGAGGCGATCAGCGCCTAAAACATGGATCAAAGCTGATAAGATATCAATAAATGCGGTGCTGATCGCTACAGTGTCGTTTGCAGCAGCCTTCACTATACCAGGAGGACTTGATTCCGAACACCAAGCTGTTTTCATTAATACCGTTCTCTTCAACTTGTTTCTGATATGCGACACATTCTCCTTCTGTACTTCTATTACGTCAGCTATTCTGGTCCAGTATGCTGAGGAGAATGAGCAGCAAGACCAGCCCCAGGTTCTATTCAGTATTCGTTTATTGTGGTCATCACTGATGTCTCTGGTTGTGGCATTTGGAGCAGCTGTACACCTCGTCATCTCACCATCTCCATGGTTAGCGGGGATCCTATGGACTATGGTGTCCCTTGTTCCGATTGCCGTATCTGTCGCACTCGCTCGTTCGAAAACACGCCTTTGGATTCCGGAAGTGTTGAAAATTGGTTTTGTATTAGACTATCCATGCAAGACCATTGGCTGGATGCTTTTGTTCGTGTTCGACATATTAAATATTTTCTTGTTCGGTATTCCATTTTATACGTGCACCTGGATTACAAAAAAAAGTCAAAGGGCAAGAATAAAACATATTAATAGGGGTTGATAAGTAATAGACTTGGTTGATTGAAAGGTACTAGACTGAGGTGAGGACATGAACACTGTATTGATGGTAGCTTTTATGCCCCGAGGTAAATGTTTTATGCATTTGTTATGTGAATCAATTGTCTCTTTCTTCCCTCGGAAAGTCGGAAAGATTCATCTATTTACGAGTTTTGCATTCATCTTGTTTTAATTTAAGTGTATAAAAATGTCATGTGTATCTGAGCGTTGACGAAAGGGCCTTTGGTGGTCATGTTTGCTTTAAAAGACACTTAGTCAAAGGAAGTAGTAAAATAATGTATAGTATAGTTTAATAGAGTTTGTTTTGAATATTGATATCTTAATTCAACTATGTACATTTTGAGTCAAATTTATTGACACTGTTTTATGAGTATGGATTTGTCTTTCTATAATTTGTTTTAAAAAGATCAAATTATATATATATATATATATATATATATATATAACTTTCAATTAAAACATTATGAAATTGTTAGCTATGTAGTTTTTAGATCAAGTTTATTAAGTCATGATTCAAAAGTAGTAGTTGAGAATTATCAATCTCTCATAAAAATGAATAGTAAATAGAATATTTTATAAATGAATTATTGTATAAATTATTTATAGACAAAATTATTTTATTTGTTATATTACAATTGCATCAAATAGAGTCGAATATTTAACAATGATGAAAAAATAGAGTCACCAAGTCATGTTTTAGGGAAAGCATATGGCATGAAAAATAATAATTTCAACTCCAATATTTAAAATGTCTACTAGAAAATAATAGAAAGATGGTTTAGAGTTCCATAACAATCATAGAAAGGAAAATAGGAGTTGTTTAAGTCCATACATGAGTTCTGATTAAGTAAAGAAGGATAGGGCCCAAACACTTAACAAAAAATTAAGACCAAGTCCAGTGGATTGAAACAAAATGGCTAAAAAGAAATGACACCTTGCTAAAATAGAAGCAATAGAGTAAGAAAAAAAATTGAAACTAAAATAGACAAAAAAACTTAGAGAACTAAACTAGGAATAACTAGCATTTAGCATGAACCAGCAACCCGAGACCCACCAGCATCAAAACCTAACTACTTCCTCAACTCCTTAAGATTTTCCAGAAAGAAAGGTTTTTTGGAAGGCAGAGAAGAAGTGGCATCCCTCAAACTGGCATCCTATTTGGTGACAACCTGCAAAACTTCATCTTTTCCCTATGATTCCTCTCTCCTTTTTCTTTTGAGCAAGTGATTTCATCTAGCTCTCCTTGAATGGTTCAATATCCATCCTATCCTAAGTTTCTTTCTTCTTAGCAAAGAGTTCTTTATTATTCCACAAACTAAACCCCCAACTCCTTCATAGAACCTAGAGAAATGATCATCTCATTTTTCTCCCCCTTTGAGGGCAGCATGGTGCGTATCTCCAAGATTTTTCTCCTCCAAAAACTCCCAAATGTTTAATTTTTCCCTAAAGTCTCTCCTCACTTCCTACAAGACCTCATCTCTTTTCCATTTTGTCTAGTTTCTAGCCTTTCCTTCTTCCTTAGCAAGGGGTTCAAGCTTGTTGAGTTTTCTTGTTGTGATTTGTAATTGGTACAAAAACCATTTGATGACTACTGTAAGATGATCATAATAGATGGAAAACTCATCATATTTTAGCAGAAGAACTTCCAAGTTGAGACCTCTGTCAACAATTCTAGGAAGAAGAGTACAAAAACTAGTACAAAGAATTTGAGGGTTCTCAGGATACGTCAAATTAGTCTTAGGGAAAGGAGGGAAAGGGAAGGTAGGGTGAGAGTTGGGCACATAGTACTAAGTGGAAAATTTGGTGGTCAAGGTTGACTCCATGGCCCGAGAACAAGGAAAAGTCATTAGAGGCATCCACAATAGCTATTACCTACTTCTCATGCTCCTCTTTTTTATGTTTAGCCTTACGGTTAGGAAGAACCCTAATACCTAAGATAGAGGGAACTCTAGGGGGCTCTTGGGGGTTTAAGATGTATTAGTTGAGGATGAAATAGGAAAATAAAAGATTATTGATCTCCATAGTGAGATTAGAGAAAGGATATGCTTGAGGAACCAAAGCACGATAAAATTAATACATCATGTAAATTAAACATTGATGTTGGAGGGTAGGGGGAAACCCTTAACCTTTGATTTCGCAATGGACAAGGATAATGAACAAAAAATCCATTAACCCTTAATCCTAGATTTTGTTGGTGAAATATAACGGAGAGCAAAAAAGATAGAAATCTCAGAATGAAAACTTTAGAGAACACTTTATAAACTAAATTACATAAAATTATCAGTTTGAAATCATTCATCGAATCAACACTAAATTTCCTAGGAATAAGGAAAATGAAGGTAGAACTAAGCTCTTTCAGTAACTATGTCTACCTAAATAATTCCTTTTCTACATCACAAATATCAACCCTTACCACCTCTAAGTAAACTTGAAAAAACAACATAGGGAACCCATATGGGCCCAAGGATTTCTCTCCTCTGAAAGAAAAAATAACTCTCTTACTCTCCTGAATCAAAGGAATGGTCACTAGCATTATGTCAACATCATCATCTGGGATAGTTTCAAGGAGCTTTGATTGGCCCTCTGCAAACAAGAAATAATATTTCAACAATAGGGAAGAGAAAAAAGCCATGAATGCCTCTGAGATATCATGATTAGATATCCTTACAACATTAGCTAAATAAATACAAGAGATTCTACTAGTCACTTTATGTTCAGTAGCCTTTAAGTAGAAAAATCTCAAATTGCTATCACCCAACTTTATCCATAATGATCTAGATATATGCCTCTAGTAAATTTCCTCTTTGGTGATAATATTATGGAATTTAACCATTGAATCCTTATTTTTCAATATGAGGTCCTACGCAACTCCCTTTATTTGTATAGCCAATTGAATTTCATCTAGCTCCAACTAAATAGAGTTATTTTGGAGGAAGATATCCCTGAAAACTATCATATTCCATGTTAGGATTAAACTATAGATAGAAATAACAATTATATGTAAATATAATCAATATCATAAAATAATCAATCACACAAAAAAGAACACAAGACGCGAAGATTTAATGTGGTTCACCCAATCCCTAGGCTACGTCCACTACACAACAAGTCTGATATTATCACGATCCAGTTATTACAACCTTATTACAATTCATAATCCCTTACAACTCAATACCACTATAAGAACCAATTTTTGCATCACCTTCAATGAATCAATACCTAACCCTAAGCCCTTTTATACAAGTATTTTATGCCGCTTTAGGGTTACAACATGTTGGCCATATGTGACCCATATGTTGGCCACAATGTCGGCCACAACCCAAAAATTTCTTAACCCAAAAGAATTTATGAAGTATGTACAATACTTCCCTAATCAGTCACCACAAAATAACAATCTCCCACTTGGGGACTAACCAGACTCCACACTAGTCAACAATCTCCCACTTGGGGACTAACCAGACTCCACACTAGTCAACAATCTCCCACTTGGAGATTGATCCTATAGCAATACAATTACCACAAGGGGCTCCCATTGGATCAAACCACCCTGGACTCTGCTATTCTTTTATTCATGTTCAGTCTAGAAGACCAATGGAAGCTGAAGAGGAAGTCAGGTTCTTCCTTGTCACTACCTTTGTAAACATATCTACTAAATTGTTATCTATATGTATCTTGTCTAGCTTTAAGTATCCATCATCCAAAATGTATCGAATGAAATGGTACCACAACTGAATGTGTTTTGTCTTTGAATGCAGAGTTGAATTCTTTGCAAGATGAATGGCACTTTGACTATCTATCATCTCCTTGGCTGCCTCTATAGTAGCAACATACTCTACCTTTGTAGTGGATAAATCATTAACCTTCTGTAACCTAGAAACCCAACTCATGGCTGCCCCCCCAACAGTAAAGACATAACATGTAGTACTATGCCTAGCATCAATATCCTCTGCCAAATCTAAGTCAATATAGCCTTGTAAATCAGTAGTAGAGCCCCCAAATTGTAAACACTTATTAGATTTTCCTCTCAAATATCTAAAAATCCATTTGACTACATTCCAATGCTCAATTCTTGGATGACTCATATACTTGCTAACAACTCCTACTACATGTGCAATATCTGACCTTGTACATACCATAGCATATATCAAGCTTCCTACAGCTAAAGCATAGGGTAACTTGGACATCTTATCCTCCTCTTCTTGCGTCTTGGGACACATCTCCTTAGTCAACTTCAAATGACTAGGTAAAGGTGTGCCAACAACTTTAGCATTCTTCATAGAGAAATGTTGCAACACCTTCTCAACATAATCAGCCTGAGATAACATCAATTTTCTATTCTTCCTATCTCTAAAAATCTTCATACCAAGGATTTGTTTTGCTGCCTCCAAATCCTTCATAGAAAATGCATGTGCTAACTGGTGTTTCAGCCCCTTAATATGATCCATGTTAGACCTAGTTACAACCATATCATCAACATATAAAAATAAAATAAAGTAGCTATCATCATCCAACCTCTCAAAATAAAGACAATGATCTGAATGAAACCTATTACATCTATGCTCATGCATAAAACTGTCAAATTTTAGATACTATTATCAAGGTGCTTGCTTCAAGCCATATAAACTTTTCTACAATTTAAACACTAAGTTCTCCTTACCTTTGACCTCAAAACCCTATGGCTTAGCCATATATATCTCTTAATCCAAATCACCATGAAGGAAGGTTGTTTTAACATCAAGTTGCTCTAAATGAAAATCTTTAGTATCCACAATACTTAAAATAGTACAAATAAAAATCATTTTAACAATAGGAGAAAATATCTCATCAAAATCAATGCCCTGTTTGTATGCAAATCCTTTGATAACTGACTTGGATTTAAATCTTTTCTTACCTCCATCCTCTTCTTTTAACCTGTAAACCTATTTATTTTGTAAAATCCTTTCACCTACAAGCAACTTGCATAAATCTCAAGTCTTATTATTCAGCAAAGAGTCCATTTCATCTTTCATTGCATACTTCCATTGAATCTTAGTATCCACCTACACAACTTCATTATAACATTAAGGTTTACTAGCATTAGTAAGTAAAATAGAAAAGGAAGAGGGAAAAAATCTTTGTGGAGGTCTAGTTTGCCTTGTTGACCATCTAACATTCACTGGTGTCTGTGGTATTTGTTGTTGCAGTTGTTGCACATCATGAGGAATGGCTGGAACATCATCTTTTGGAGTATCATCCAACACTAAATAATCATCTTCTTTCTTCTCATGTTGCTGCAATAGATCTTTGTACATTACTTTCTCATTGAATATGACATCCCTACTTTTTAAAATTTTATGATTTTCAAAATCCCAAAGCCTATAGCCAAATTCATTAATGCCACATCCAATAAATACACATTTCTTTGACTTCAGCTTCCAGCTTGGTTCTATTTTTAGAATCTATATGAGCAAATGCTTCACAACCAAAGGTTTTGAGAAAAGAATAACTCACCTTCTTACTAGTCTATGCTTCCTCTAGAATACCACAACCCAAAGGAGTAGAGGGACCTCTATTAATCAAATATACAATAGTATTGATAGCCTCTACCCACATGTATAAGGGCAACCCAACATGCAACCTCATACTCCTTCCACACTTCATCATAGTCTTGTTCATGCATTCAACCACTCCATTTTTCTGTGGAGTCCTTGGAACAATTTTTTGTCTATGAATACTATTAGTGGAGCAATAATCTTCAAATTCATGACTACAATACTCACCACCATTATTAGATCCGAGACATTTTAATTTTTTACCAGTCTCATTTTCAACCGAGCATTCCCATTTCTTAAAAGTTTGAAATATGTCAGCTTTCTGCCTAAGAAAATAAACCCATAATCTTCTAGTTGCATCATCAATGAATGTAACATAATAATGAGAGCCAACAAGGGAAGATACCTAAGCCAGTTCCCATACATTGGTATGCACAAGCTATAATTTCTCCTTATTGTTTTCCTTCCTAGTCTTCACAAAACTCACACTCTTTTGTTTTCCATACACCAACTTTCATAGAAATCCATATTCACACATTTCAGACTTGGTAAAACATTCTTTGATCAAATTACTTTCATACTTTTCTCATTCATGTGCCCAAGTTTGTTGTGCCAAAATTTTGTATCATAATTTATAGCAACTATTTCCTCTCCTTGCTCAACTGCAACAACTATTCCTAAACATTCATTTTTATATGAAACAATTAAAGTAGAAGAAACAATATGACTTGTACAAAGATATAAGGTTCCTACTTTCACACCTTTTCTACTACAAGGGAACCTTTTAAAAATTTCCAATTTTTATCATTAAAAGTAACTACACAACCCTCATCACTAAGTTGCCCTACTAAAATTAAATTCCTCCTCAACCTTGGAACATGTCTTACCTCATGTCGTAGCTAATAATTCCCATTCTACAACTTAATCATAACTTTTCCCTTTCCAACAATCTGACAGGGTTCATTATCCCCCGAATAAACAAGTCCAAAATCCTTTTAGAAATAATCAATGAAATAACCTCTATGAGGTGTAGAATGAAATGAAGCACCAGAATCTAAAACTCATGAATCATCAACATTTTTTAAAGATAGAAACAAAGCATCCTCTTTAGATTTATTACTTACCATATTTGCCTCCTTGTCTCCATCTGGTTTATCTCCTTCATTTTTCTTTTGAGTCCAACAATCTTTCTTTTTAGGCCCTAGTTTCCCACAATACCAATGGTCATTCGGTCCTATCAATTGAGACTTCCTCCCCTTTGACTTTCCTCTTGATTTTCCACAACTTCTAGAATTACTTCATCTCCTAGTCATTCTGCCTCTACTTTGTACGTTCAAAGCACTTCCTAATGTAGATCCACTTGAGGTTTTCCTACAAGTTTCCTCACTCTAAATAACATTAATCACATCATCATATTTTAGGGCACTAGATCTAGGAACATAATTACTCATAGCCATTACCAAACCATTCCAACTTTCAGAAAAAGAGCACAAAATCAAGAGAACCCTAATTTCTTCATCAAAATTGATACCCACTGAAGATAACTGACTAGTAATAGTATTTAACTCATTTAAATGATCCACAACAGATCCACCTTCTATGATTTTCATATTAAATAAATGCTTCATGAGAAATACCTTGTTTGAAGTGGAGGGCTTTTCATATAGTTTCGCTAGGGTTTGCATCAACTCTTCCATCATCTTCACTTTTATAATATTAAATGCCACTGATGGTGCTAGGCATAATCAAATGCTTCCAAGTGCTTTTCTATCCAAAAGATCCTAGTCGTCATTTGACATAGATCGCTAATTCTTGGATTTTCCTTCCAACTACTTCCATAAATGCTCCTATTAAAGATAGTCTTCCATTTGCATCTTCCACAACTAAAAGTTCTACCTATTAAACCTGTCAACCCTTAGCTTATCCTTGTCTGCCATCGCTCCCACTCAACCATGAGACTCCCACTCAATCGTGAGACTTTCTTGTAGAGGACAACTAAAAAAAAAACCTTGCTTTAATACCACTTGTTAGGATTAGACCACAGACAAAAATAACAATTACATGCAAATATAACCAATATTAGAAAATAATAGATCACATAGAAAAGAACACAAGACACTAAGATTTAATGTGGTTCACCCAATACCTGGGCTATGTCCACCAAACAACAAGTTCAATATTATTACGATCCAGTGATTACAGCCTGGTTACAATCTATAATCCCTTACAACTCAATACTGCCACAAGAACCAATTTTTGCATCACCGTCAATGAATCAATCCCTAACCCTAAGCCCTTTTATACAAGTATTTTATGCTACTTTAGGGTTACAACATGTCAGCCATATGTCAACCATACATTAGCCACAATGTTGGCCATGACCCAAAAATTTCTTTTGGGGCGATGTCCCAGACCCCAAAGAATTTATGAAGTATGTACAATACTTTCCTGATTAGTCACCACAACTGAACATTCCAAACATTAACTTTATCACCAATATAACTCCATCTATTTTTCATTTTGAACATTGCAAAACCTTCCACCCTAATCTTCCACCACTATTCTATTCCTTTTCAAAGTTCTAGATGTTCCAACCACATCCTCTCAAATTTGAAAGGAGAATTTATGTTCACAAGCACTGGATCCTCCATCAATGGGACCCAAAAATGATTTGACCTAGTTTTAGAAATAGTCAAAAGAGAGCAATTGAAAAGATTCAACTAATCACTCAGTATAAAAGATCTATCTACACTGACTTGAATTAGCTCATTAACTAATCTATGGGTAGACCCTCAAGCTCAACATCCAAAAGAGATTGTTGATTGATAAAATGCATGAGTGTATATGTTCTTTCTAGGATCAATTGTGTGAATAATTTTAGCACCAAATTTTTGAATCATACTACATGATCCATCATTAGGACGTGCATAAGATCAAGCCTACCATCTAGTGGAGATCAGGTCATCACACAATCAAGCTTGTCACTCTCTTTTAGAGAAGAGTTAAAATCTCCCACCACCAGCCAGTGATCCAAATCAAAACACTTTCTACACAAAACAACTCTTCTCAGAATAACATTCTACTAGAAATCAAATTAGGGCATAAATGTTAGAGATGCACTCAAGCACTTTTTTGCTTTGGTGATAATATCATGGAATTTAACCAATGACTCCTTACATTTCAATATGAGGTCCTAGGAAACTTTTTTTTATTTGTATAGCTAGCTAAATTTCATCTAGCTTAGACTTAATAGAGCTATTCTAGAGGAAGATATCCCTAAAAATTGCCTTATTCCAAATTTTAACTTTATCCTTAATATAACTTAATTTATTTTCCGTTTTGAAATTGTAGAACATTCCACCCTAATCTTCCACCACTCTTCTATTCTTTTTCCAAGTTCAAGATGCTCCAACCATATCCTCTCAAATTTGAAAGGATAATTTCTTTTCACTACTAGTGGCTCCTTCATCAATGGGATTGGAAAATGTTTTGACCCAATTTTGGAAACTGTAGAAAGAGAGCAATTAGAAGATTTAACTAATCACCCGATATAAAAGATATATCTACTCTAACTTGAATTATCTCATTAACCAACCTATGGTTAGACCAACTATACAATAAGCCCTCAAGCTCAACATCCAAAAGAGCTTGTTGATTAATAAAATGCATGAGTGTATATGTTCTTTCTAGGATCAATTGTGTGAATATTTTAAGCACTGACTTTTTGAATCATACTATAGTTGACCTTATGGTCAAATAAATTTGTTATTAGTGACTTAGCACTTAGTCAGTTGGTTTCATTACTACCAAGCTCTACAGTTGTTACTGAGCTTACCATTCTTCTAACAGTGCTAACCAAGTATTTCAGTTGCTACCAAGCCAGACAGATAGATTATAGTTCATGCCAAGCTTCAGAATGTCTACTGAGCATCTAAGATAGATTACAATGCTTTCTGAGTTCTATAGTGTGTACTAAGCTTCAAAGGAAATGCATAGTGTTACCTGAGCATAGCAGTGGTTACAAGGATTTCAAGTAGAAGTGATAAAGATCTTAGTGTTAATTGAGCTCTATAGTGTTAACCAAGCATATCAGTGTCTAATAATCTCATAGTGTTAACCTACTGGATTCAATGTTGACCAAGCCATGCAGTGTCAGCCTAGTGAATTCAGTATCTATTGATTTTCGTAGTGTTCACCAAGTCTTACAATGCTAACCGAGTTCCCACTACTAGAAGTGATTAGTATGGAATGAGATCTTAAAGTCAACTATGTGCCAAAGTTTTTTGAGTGTTGATAGTGTTTTCCAAGTCTCAAAACATCACCAAGCTGTCTTCAGAACCCAAGTTACATCAATGGGCCAAGTTTGTGAATTATGATGAATTTGGTATTGTAGCTAACTCTAGAAGGTAATTAAATGGATTGATATATATGTAATGTATTATATCATATCCATTGTAATATTTTAATATGACTAATGTGAATAAGTTAAAAGAAGGTGAGACTGAATTAGTGAAGGCCACAAGTAGTATAAGGAATTGCAGAGACATACCTATCACAGTAAGGTGATCATTGCAATTCAAGGAATCTCATACAAAAAATTAAAGTTGTAGATTAGAGATCAGCCACTAGTTCATCCTACTTGGTGCATCGATAAAATCATTTAACAAGGTGAACTTAATAGTCTTATGCTAACTCTTGTAATAGAGTGCATACTTCATTCTACATTTGTAAATCCTTTCACAAGGTGGACTAATAGTCCTTATTGCTTCTAACAAGGTAGGTCATCAGAAGTGACCAATTATAAGCCTTAACAGGCCAACTTTATACTGTAGTACTAAAGCTTATGGGTATCATCCCCACCCCAATTTTACTTTCCATTTGGAAGGTTTCTAGGTCACCATATCTTGTGTCAAAGGGTTATGAATGTTTTATCGATTTCATTCTTTTATGCATGCAACTAGTTTGAGAATTATATATGAAGGATTAATTGGTGAAGCAAGTTTAAAGTTTTATTGGTTCTTGATTCACCCCTCCCCTCTTAGTAATCTAGCCTACCTTATATTTCTAACAATTGGTATCAGAGCATTTGGTTCTCACATTAGAAGTTTGAAAGCTTGAGAAAAAAATTAGAAGCAATGGAGGTATGCAGGCTAGAAAAGGCTATTGAGAATGAGAAGTTAGATCTAGAACTGGCCATTAGAAATCTCATAAAAGAAAAGGAGAATCTCTTTAAATCCCTGCAAAGAAGAAACAAACTAGTGTAATACCCCAAATTTGGCACATTTCCATGCTAAACCAATTCTGTCCTATTTAAGTAATCTTAAAGTCCTACTTTACTAGAAAATTCTAAATTTTTATAATCGCTACTTGACCTAAATGTCAAATGTAGAAAATCCCTAATCTGCATTAATTACATATACTACTTAATTCCTAAGTCTAATAGAATTAACAAAGGTAAACCTATTAATCAATTTAATTTAATTATGAGTCATGGCACTCTAATTAAATTAAATCACTTTTTGCTAATACACATTAAGGATATAGATGTATTTTATAAAATTAAATATATATCCTCAGTTTAATTATTTAATTAATTAAGATTATACATTTATGATGTTATCATTCATTTATGAGGTCATATTCAATTTTATTAAATCAAATATAATCTCTAAATTGTCACTTTAGTTCAGAAATGGAAACTTTGAGTGAACTGAAATTGGAAAAGGAATTGATTTAGTTAACTCTTTCTCACACTCAGAAGTGAATCAGTTAACTTCATTTGCACAAGGAAGTTTCCATTCTAACAAAATCTCATTCCCATTCTCAACCGTCCATCCAAATAGATCTTGATTGTTGATTAATTTTGGAGATTCTATTTAAGAAGCTTTCAATTCCTCATATTGAAGGTTGCAAGTGAATTATATCAAATTTATGCTGAAATAGTTACTCACATATTTACCTTCATAGTTCTTGTCAATTTTTCATATTACCATCATCTAGCTTAAATATGCATTCATTTAGATTAATTGTTGTTTCCTTTTCTTAGATTAAATTTTCATCTCATATAGATTTATCTTGCATATCTCATTCAACTTTACAAATCCTTCATTCTAGATGTTTGGTTGCTAGCTTCTCAATCTGAGCAATTAGCAAAATCATTATAGTTAGGAGGCAATAGATCGACATGTTGGTTATCTCAGATGAACAACCTCATGTTCATTTTGGGATTATTCTTTAGATAAGGATCATGTTGAAGTGTGTGTGAATCACAAAGACCCACATCTCCCACATACATTTCTAGCACCCACCATGGGGCCGAGAAATCAATTTTCTGACCTCATCTGTTCTACATTTTAAAAAAAAAATGTGTTTTGTTGTTTACGTCCATGGGTAAAAATACAAAGTTGTGTCACCTTTTAAGCTAACTTATCAGAATGATTGAATTTCAGTATTTCTATCTAAAAATCATTTTTCTTCAAACACATGATTTAGATAAATTCGTTCTAGCTAGGTTATATATGGTCTCACACTTTGCCGATTGGAAATATCTATTAAATGCATGTTTTATGCTAGTTTGTATCCAATTACTAAAGAAATAAAATTATTTCAGAAAAGTGGTGTTTCACTAACTCTTACTATTTTTTATGATATTTTTATAATAACATATAAACACCATTTTATAGATCTAAGATTCAAGAATATTCTCATAAGGAGTTTATAGTGTTTTAATTAGATATAGTATATAGTAATTAAAAATTTCTAAAAGAAAATATTTCAACACTAAAAAAGATGTCAGTTTTGAGAAAGAAAAAAAAATATTAAATCATATCAAATAAATTTAAAAATTATATGATGTTCTAGAGGAGAGAGTCCTCTTTTATAAAGTATAACTTTTCTCTTCGTTATAATAGATTTGTTCTGAAAAATGTGGTGGGAGACAAAAACTAAATTGATTTTAGATGAGTTGAAATTTGAATCATTATAAAAGAGAAAATATAGGTCCAAAGAAAATTTTTATTTTTTATTGTTCTAACTATATATGTTATCTATAACATAGTCTAAGATCAAAGGCAAATATGTTTATTTCCATATAGTTTTGCGGTGGGAACTAGACCTCAAATTGTTAGCATTTTTCAATAGCTAAAAACTTATTTATAAAAATTAGGAACATATGTTAATTCTTATTACAAATAATTATTTAAAATTATAATCATAAACTTCATCCATTTCTACACATTTCATTAGTTTACTTCATTTTAAAATTCAAAATAATAATACCAATTTTATGTCATTAAAGGTGAATAGTTATAGTTTTGTTAACCTTTTCCTTTACAAAAGGGTGACATAGGTTTGTGCTTTTACCCTCATATATTTCCTTGGTTTCTCGGATGAAAATTCTCATTCTTGCATGAAGAAACTAAAATTTTGCTCCCTATTCTACACTTTCTTGTTGAAAAAGTGTATATATGCACATTTTCTTATGTGGTACATGACATTTTCTCATGTGGGTCTCTGTAGAATTTTGCATGAAATTTGGCATCAGTAAAGTAAAATGAAAATTTTTGAATTCTATTTTTATGATAATGATTAAGTCTAACACTTGTCTCTGAAGCATTTTATTTTTACTTTTTTAATTTTCAAATAGCTTAATAGTGGTGTGCAGATTGCTTGTCAAAGACACCTTATTAGAAACTTGCAAACAATACTAATAATTTGATTGCAGGACATTTTGTCAAAGAATGAATTCAAACCCACCTAAACATTCTGTCTTTTACTTCTTTCTACACACATGTTTTAGTAGGGCTTGTGAACTTTGTAGGGCTCTAGACAAAGCAATAAGGGAGTATGCTCTTTTCTACTTGGAAGTGATGCCCAAGAGAAAATTATAAACCTAGATGCCTTTAGAAGATGGTACCCATGGGAGGCAAGAAAGTTAGTGGTTCTCCTATATGAGTCTTTTTTATGAGGAGATGATGAATTCCTTTTAGGAAGTCAAAATCTTGAGAAAAGACAAGTTGAGATTGATAAGCTAACTCGGTGGTGAACATGTTCTACATGTTTGGGTAAGGTAACGAGGTAGAGGAGTGTGCTCTTTCCCCTTGAGGGAAATAAAAAACTTTGACCCTTAGATCCAAACAACTAGTCAGAGCAATCTAACTTCCAGGAACAACCCAAGTGAGTGCACACCTTTTGCCAATGATTCCAACTCACTATAATAAAGAAGCTTTGTAGAGAAAAAGACTCCAAAGGCATGTTAATTTCTTCCTCTTGATTCCTAATATCACATATCAAGAGGAGGCTCTGTCTATTACACTAAGCGGTGCTGCCCCTAGTCTTGCTTGTCAAGTGTGTGCACTTTTAGATGTTAGTGTGGGCTGTTGGCCTTAACTTTGTTCATGAAGCCATTGGGGATTAATGTGAATGGAAGCCGAGTAAAAAATTTTAGATAGTTGCTACCCAGTTCACCTTCGAAGGGGGGCATAATCTTTGTGCAACGAGGGGGAAGAATATCTCCTAAAGATACTCACCATAGGCATGTACCTAGATGTTGGAAGGTGGTATACATGCTTAACCCCTACCACAAGGGTGTTCATCCAATGTACATGTTATTGAGTCCTTTTAATACACCAAAAAAATGGGCACCCTCTAGTGGGGTGACACGACAGTGTGAGGTGAATGCATGGACATAAGTTATGAGACAAAGGTTTTGCTTCCTCTACCATTTTTAGTTTTAGCAATAAAGAATGTTTGTTTTGAGTCTTTAAACTTGTCCAAATCTTCCAAACAAACAAAAGATCAAGACTCCCCATATCCCTCTAAGTTGCTTTGTCCTTGGTTGGATTGTTTGCTACTACTACTTTCTTCCTATGTCTAAAAACAACTATCTACTTGTAAACCAAAATGATGTCCAAAACTTGAAAAACATGGTGATATTTTCTTGAAGCTTGTAAAAATTATTAGTCCTCTATTTAGAAACTGTCAAAATCTTTGAAATCTCTTCAAGTGTAGTCAAAACCTACCAATTTGGCTATTTTCTCACATCTAATTCTTCAAAAATTTGCGCGAGAAACTTGTCTATTTGCACTTCCTTAGGGGGTTCTCTACAGTTCCTCGCACCATTGTCTATGAATCTTCATGTGAGACATTGGAAAAACACTATCTTTTTATTCCAAAATTTGTCTTTTTTGGTCAAATTGTCAAATCCTTGTGCGGCTCTTTTCAAATCCTCACACGAGAAAATAAGTTTAAAATGTTATTCTAAAATGTCATCTAGTTCTCTGTACTTTCTCACACAGTTCCTTGTGAATCTTTACATGAGCTCTTGTCCAAAAGCTATCAAATTTTCTCTACTAATTGTGTTGTCTCACCTGGTTGTCTATATTTCCTTTCCTTGGAGTCATTTCCTTGCGTGAACATGTCCAAGTTTGTAAAAAACAATGAGCTATTTTGAGCTTCCTCTTCAAAATTTGATCCAAGTCTGATCTATGTCTATAACACTTGGTCATTCTTCTATGCATTAGTGTCCAAATCTAACTTCTTACTTAGTTAACAACTTGTGATTTACACATGAACTAGTCTCTTCACTTGGTTATCTTATTTTATTCTCTTGTGTTTGTCTTACCTTGGATCAGGATAGTCATAACTCTTTTCTATTCTAGCCACTTCACAAATGATTTGTACCTAGGTATACAAAACACTTATCTCACTTTGAGGCTATGTTCTAGTGTGATCCTGGTCTAAGCTTTACTTTTCTTATCACTATCTATGACTGTTGGAATGAGGAGTGGAAACATGTTTTCTCCCTATAGACTTAGACAAGGTAAGGTTAAGGGTCAAAATCATGACAGAGACCAATTCTTTGTTTATAAATGTTCTAAATCCAGTAAGTCTATTGAGGAGTCTTCATGATCTCCTTCATTTATTAGATGACCTCATGTTTAAAGAACGTTCTCCATAAATCTTCAACAAGTTAGGAATCCCTTGTAGCAAGAGAATCCTAAAAATAGCAAAATGTATATTTCTCCAAATGAAACATCTGAATTCTTATTGAAAAGAACTTTTTGACTAAAATACACTAAAACTTATCACATTCCTAAGATGGCTAATCAAGACCAAGAACAGGGAGAACAGAGTAGAGAAAAAGATAACCAAAGGAATGAAAGACAAAAAGAACCTTACAATGATGAGAACAAAGAAACTGAAGAAATATCTCCCAAAGACATAGAAAAATGTCATATGGAGAAACACTTCTAGAAGATGATGGAAATCTTGCTCAATGAAGAGAAAGAGAAATCATTTCTCAAGCTTGCTCAAGAAGGAGAAAAACTACCTCAACATTTTAATGTTGAAACAATTAGCTCACATGGAGAAGAAACTAGAACAACCAAGTTACAAAAACAACTGAAAATCATGCAAGAATAGTAGACCCAAATGATGCATGACAAGGATAAATAATAAAAAATGTACACCTTAGATAATCTTTTTCCATTTCCTTTTGACAAGAGTCTAGACATACCTCTTTTTTCTAGAGGAGTTGAGAAATACCCAAGTATGATAAATACTTCAGAACCTCTGATCCCCAAGATCATTTGAAGGAATTTGGTGCTTTTTCTATGGAATTCATGCATAATTAGACATAGTTCATGTGCATATTCCCATGAAGTCTAGGTGATTAAGCCATTGAATTTTTTTCAAGGTTTCCTACTAGAATCAAAATGTTTGATGAGATTGCTAACCTATTTGTTCATTAGTACTCACACAACATACAACATCCAGTTAACATACATGACTTGTATAACCTCAAACAAAAAGTTAGGGAACCTTTCCTTACATTTCTTTAGAGGTGGAGATAATTGTACACCAAATACTCATGAAATATTCCTAAAATAGAAAAACTTGACATCTTCACGGATAATCTTTTACCTGACTTTGGGTATAAATTTCAACTTCAAGGTCCACACACCTTTGAAGACATGGTTACATAAGCTATCCAGATAGAGGGATTTATGGTCAAAAAGGGTGAGATAACCCTTCAAAAGGACACTAAACAAGGATCAACCTATAGTAAGGATAAGTCAAAGTATGTAAACAAGAATCGAGAGGTAGTACATGATGGAGTAGTTGATAACATTACTCCTAAACCTATCAAGACAACATTCAATCTCACTGACAATCTTAATGCATCTAAAAATGTTGACAAATCTCCTCCTGATAAAAAACAATTTGGAAACAAAATGAAGAACTCATCTTGCATTGCACAAAAAAAATGAGAGTATACACCTCTTGGTGAACCCCTAGAGGTGGTCTACAAAACCTTGTTGCAAAACAAGATTATTCCTCCATTGGATAACTCTCATCCATATGATCCACATCCATGACCTTCATGGTGGAATGAGACTACATTTTGCAAATACCATCAGAACAAGGGTCTCAAAATGAACACTTGTATTAACTTATATCATAAAGTCCAAGACTTGATTGAAAATGGTGAAATTGTTGGGGATGGACATAACAAGAATATGGATCACAAGGCTTTCAAGGAGGCATTCCACATTATGAGAAAGGATAAAACTTTAAATAGAAAACACATAACAAGGTCAACTATGCATACACCAATGACAATGATGTGATCAACATGGTTGAACCTATGGATTTTGAATATTGTGATGTTATCATGATTAAGGGAAAATAAGACAACTTAAAACCTAAGACACCATTTGTCCTAAGAGGTGCTACATCTACTACATCTAACAAAGAACCATTATAATCTTGTGCCAATGTTGTTATGTGTTCTCATGCCAACATAGTACTTAAAGGCCCTACACCTTTTGCTCATGAGTTAGATCAACACAAAGAAAAACCCCTTGCTAGTCCATTTGGAAAAGGTATGAAAATCACAACATCTTCTGCAACTATGAACTATAGTATCCTTGACCAATTGCAATGGACAAGTACTCAGATAATGATCTTTGATTTACTCAAAATCTCACTGCTCATAGGTAGATTCTTGACAAATCCCTCAATGAGGAAAATGTACCTCAAGATCTTGATCTTGATAGGTTCCAATCTATGGTGGGTCACCTGACTTCACCTCATTACTTGTCCTTTTCTAAAGAGGACAGTAATTCATTTAGTCATCCACATAACCAACCATTGCACATTGAAGTTATGATACATCAAAAGCATGTATGTCATGTGCTCATTAAAAATGGAGCTGGCTTAAACATTTGTTTTGCCAATTTTCTCAAGCAATCAGGCTATTTTGAAGAGTTAATTGATTCGTGTAGCAAAATTACCATCAAGGCATACAATGAAGTTGAGCATAAATCCCTAGGTCTTGTTGTGTTGCTTCTATGAGTTGGTCCTGTAGAAAGGGATGTTACTTGTCAAGTCCTTGATACTCCATTAACATACAATATCTTGCTAGGAAGACCATGGATACATGAGATGCAAGTTATGCCTTCAATGTACCATCAATGCATCAAGTTTCCATTCCATGGCTCTAAGGTCACCATATCTACTAATACTAGTTACAACTATAACATGCTAAAATTTGTTGAAATCTTTATACCTACTAATAGGGAGTTTACAAATCATCCTGATGATAAGCTAAAACAAATTGAGAATTCACTGAAGATAAAAGAAACTCGGATGGGTGAATATCACATAGAACCCATTCTCTCTTTGAAATCTCTTCCTAAGTCTCCCCAACATTATGTGAGACCATCTAAAGCAAAGAGAATTTTTGTGTTATCACCTCAGAATAAGTTTAATAGTACCTTTGTCAAAGCTATTGTGTCTCTAAAAGAGGAAGATGAAAATATAGCCATCATTGCATGGATATGCAGAGAGGAAACACTAATTGATCTCACAGAATAGTCTTGTGAGATTACTCCTGAAAAGTATGGTCTATGTCTTAAACTCATGAAATTATTTGTATACAAAGGGAATGGTCCAATTAGATGTAACAATAATGTCTTGATTGATCCTATCAAAGTGACATCTAGGAGGTCTCGAGATACAACAGGCTTAGGTTTTAAGAAGATACCCTTCCATCTAGGGATTAACAAATTCATACTAGAGTCTAAAAGTTCATTTGGACATGAGTTACAAATTGATACTGATAATCTTGAGAACAATTTGGATGGTGAGGATACTTATCCTTATCCAGTTCCTTTTGATCTTGCTAAATTCTTCGTAGAACTATATGATTTTTTACCCCGTGTTAGCACTATTGATAGTGATACTTCTGACAAAACTATTGTTTCTCCTTGCATTCAACAAGAACAAGGAGAGTCAAGTCATAATTTATTGGTCAAGAAACTTTGTAAAAATCTAGATGATGAGGGAGAATGGGTCCCTATTATTGTTGGGGAATTTTATAGCCTATCTCCATGCAACACAGATTCTCGAGAGTACAAATTTGGTTCTCTCTTTGGTGCAACTTTAGACAAGGATATAGATCAAGTTCATGTCTATGAAAATCAACTTGAAGTAGGTGAATCATCTAGGGTTAGGTTGGACGAGTCTCATCCTATTGCTATCAGTAAGTATTTAATTAATGTAATGAGAACTCAAAAGCTTTTGAACACACCTATTGACAAAGCTGCTCTAGGTCTTGAATTGCTTGTCCAAGCATTTTGTGACTATGCCATGAAGACCATTGAATGTGCCACTTCTCTTTCACTCACCTATCCCAAGCTCATAGACTAGAATTCCAATGCATCTAGTGAAGCCCCTAGAATGACTATTCTCTTTCTGGCTACTTAAACATTGTCAAACTAGTAACATCCTCCACCAGCAAATAGAGTGTCAACATGACTGAAGGTAACATCAAATATCTTAGTCACACAATAAAATGAAAAAGAAAAAGAAGGTCCAATGGTGAAAACCACATTGTGGTAATATCAAAACCTAAATTAGTAAAAATAAAAGATGTATCCAAGGGTGAAAACCTCTTTGAGGTGCCTAAGGATGATATATTTGATGCACTTCCTAGTCATTTTCAAGAAAGATCATTAGTGCTAATAGAGCTAACACAATTGATCAACTTGGGAATCGAGGAACAACCTCACATGATACATCTTGCATAGTCTTTATCTGCAAAAGAGAAAGAGGAATTTATTACCCTCTTCCAAGAGAAAAAGATAAATTTTACATGGACATACTCCAACATGCCATATCTTATAATGCATCATTTATCTATTGCACCAAGAGTAAAACCAGTCAAATAGAAGCTTAATAAAATCTATCCTCATGCTACATTGCTTCTTAAAGCTAAATTGGAAAAGCTTCTAAAAGTTGGTTTCATCCACGCTATCGATTACGCTAAATGGATATCAAACATTGTTTCAGTCTCCAAACATGACAAGTCTATCAATGTTTGTATGGATTTTTGAGATCTAAATTTAGCATGTCTAAAGGATGACTTTCCACTTCCTAGCATCAATATTATAGTGGATATGATAGTAGGATATGAAATGTACTCACTCATGGATGGTTTTTCTTGTTATAATTAGGTGAAAATTGCTATGGGGAACCTTCTATTGGAAAGTGATGCCTTTTGGTCTAAAAAATGTTTGTACCACATATCAAAGGGTAGTTACAATGATCTCTCTATTAGTTTCATTTGGATCTCTGATAGATAAAATAATTAACATAGGAACAATGTAACTCTTACTTGTATAACTGAGAGAAACTTGTTCTTTGATTATTGTAGATCTCTGGGACTATGAGAGAAAATTTGACTTCCTTCTTTGTATTGCTGATGATTCAATATGAATTTTGATAAACCTACAAATTATATATATAATGGAGAAATTTCTTGTGATAAATTTAGTGCAGACTACTGCTACAAAATGTCATTTATTGATTATGTTTCTTTAGCGATTTGTACCATTCTTAATATACAAAGTGGAGAGTCATGACTCTCAAAGAGTCATAGCTCTACATGGCCTTTGGCTACATAGAGTCACGCCTCTTTGGGGGCATGATTATTGTTACATATAATTAAGACAAAATGTAACACAATTTGTCCACCTATATATGATATAAGAAGCCCGATCACATAATAATGTGACAGTATAAATGTTGCTATCGATAAGTATACAGTTATGTACCGATGATTATAATGCAAATCAATATTATCGAAAGCACGCACACACACACACACATGTATATGTATATATGTGTGTGTGTGTGTGTGTGTGTATATATGTATATATGTATATATATATATATATACATATACATATATATATATATATATATATACATATACATATATATACATATATATATATATACATATATATACATATATATATATATACACATATATACACACACACACACACACATATATATATATATAGATACATACATACATACATACATACATACATATATGGATTAGATTTAACAATCAACAATAACAACTTCATCTATAAAACATACACACAGATTAGTACATCAAAATAAACATGAATTAATTCTCCAAATGCTAACACATTAACACTTCCTCTTCAGCAAGGGAGAAGTAAAATACCATTTGAATTTCAGCATACGAAATCTGATCACTTTATCTTATCTTCACACAATGAAATAGTTATAAGTCAAATCACAAAATTATGAACACTTATCATAATGCATATTAACTCTAATTGTCTGAAACAATATTTAGAGTAACCATAATAAAAATGTTACCTATGATCTCTAATTTCTTGAGGCAATGTCTAGAGATGTCCATAGGATTTCATGATATCTAATTGCTTGAAGCGATGTCTAGAGATGTCCATGAAGATTTCTTACTCATGATCTCTAATTGTTCAAGGCAATGTCTAGAGATATCCATGATAATAACATGAATTTTTTATCTATGATATCTAAATGCTTTAAGAAATGTCTAGAGATGTCCATGATAATAGGTCTATTACTTACAAGATCATCACCTTGTAAATAATTACCTTCTAAATAAATATGTATATAAAAGATCATCACCTTTCATTACACATGATGCTACTAATAGACAATTGAAGCATAAACACACATAAATTAAATTTGATTTAATATTACAAATTAATAATATAAAATAATCATACCAATTTTTTCTTTGAAGTATTTTAACTTCACTTTAGCAAGAGGCTTGGTAAAGATATCAATAGTTTTCTCATTAGTATAGATGTACTCTAATTGAATGATTCCTCGATTCACCATATCTCAAATGTAATGAAAAGGAATTTCAATATGTTTAGAGTGATTGTGGAAAATTGGATTGGTTGAAAGCTTGATGCAACTTTGATTATAACAATGAATCACAGTAGGCTTCAAAGGTCTTTTAAACAAATCAGCTAACAACTTTCATAACCATGCTACTTCTCTAACACCTAGAGAAGATGTGATGTATTCTTCTTTAGTGGAGCTTAGTGCAACTAAGGTCTATTTTTTGCTAGACCAAGAAATCATGCCAACTCCTAGACTAAAGAAATATCTAGAAGTACTTTTACATTCAATAGGATTGCCTACCCAATTAGAATCTGAAAATCCATGAAGTTTGATGTTGACCTTATATTTGATTCCCATTCCAATAGTTCCTCTCAAGTATCTTAAAATATATTTACCTACATGTAGATGTATCTTCTTTGGTGCACACATAAACTAACTCAAGGTGTGAGTAGCATAGCATATGTTAGGATGAGTATTAACCAAATACATTAGGGATCCAATAATCTGCCTATAGTAAGTAAAATCTATAGGTTTTTATTTGATCACATCATCTTTCAACTTATGTAAATTTATTTCCATAGGGGTAGCTATAGGTTTACATTCCATCATCCAAAATTTAGTTAAAATCTTTACTGTATATTTTCCTTCATTTAGAATAATATAGTTATCTTGCTACCACACTTCTAAACTAAGAAAGTAGTGAAGTAGACCTAAATATTTCATTTCAAATTCTATTGTGAGCTCTTGTTTACATTTTCTATGAAATATTCTTCACCTATTATCAACAAATCATCAACATATAACACAAGGATAATTATACCATCACCATCTATTTTGAAATATAAGTTGGGATCAACTTCATTTTTGGAATATCCTAACTTCAATAAGTAATTGTCTCTCCTTTCATACCAGGCTCTGGGAGCCTGTTTGAGACCATAAAGTGCTTTCTTTAACTTACAGACATGAGTTTTTTAGTCATGAGTATTGAACCCTTTTGGTTTCTCGATATAGAATCCTTCTTCAATCTTGCCATTGAGAAATATTGTTTTGACATCCATCTAATGTACCTTTCATCCCTTAGATGTTGCAATAGCCAAGATAGTTCTAACAGAAGTATATTTAGCAAATGGAGCAAGAGTTTCTTCATAATTGATGCCTTCTTTCTATGAGAAGCCTTCTGCTACAAATCTGGCTTTATATTTTTTGATGCTAATATCAGATGCATGTTTAATTTTAAACAACCATTTGGAAGAAACAACTGATTTGTTCTTAGGTCTTGGTACTACATCCCACACATCATTTTTTAATATAGATTTATATTCTTGAATCATTTCTTCTTTCCAAGACTAATTTGAAAGTGCTTCTCTAACATTAGAAGGTTTTGATTTAATAAGTTCAATAAACAATGCAACATAACATGATTGATTTCTTGTTCTTTTGCTCTCTCACATTACTTCATTAGGTTCAACATGATTTTTTTCTATCATTTTCCTAGCCTACAGTGATCTCTTTTTATTAGTTGTATTTTTAGATTCTTCATGAATAGACATAGTGGAAGAGGAAGGTTGAGAATCATTCTCGCTCTCAATTATTAGTTGATCTTCTTCAGCAATAGACTCAGTAGTAAATTTATCACTCTTTTTTGGAAATTTTAACAGTAGTATCTTTTTTAAATTTTACATCTTTGCTAATATAAATTGTTCTTTGTCCTAGAATAAAGATTCTATATCCTTTAGTTTTTTCACTATATCCAATGAATATTCCCTTTTTCCTGAAAGGTTCTAGTTTTGTTCTTTTCTCTTTAGGTATGTGAATGTAAACTAGATATCAGAAAATTCTTAAATGACTTAGGTCAGGTTTGATGCCTATTATTACTTCTTTTCCAAAACTGAGTGTGGGCATCTATTTTGTATGTAGACTATAGTATTAGATGCTTTGGTGTAGAAGGAAGTATGAAGGTTTTGATCATGCATCATTTCTCTGACTGATTCAACAATTGATCTATTTTTATGTTTCACAGTTCCATTTTGTTGTGGATTATAAGGCATAGAAAACTCCCTCTTAATCCCAATAGAAATGCAATTTTTTTTTAAAATATCAGAAATATATTCACCTCCATTGTCTGATCTAAGAGTTTTTATTTTATGTCATGATTGATTTTCAACTAAGGCTTTGAATTCTTTGAATTTATCTAAGACTTCAGTTGATTCCTTTTGTTTCAAGAAATAGATCCAAGTTCTTCTAGAGTAAACATTAATAAAAATGATATAGAAGAAGCATCCATTAAGAGATGGGATTGACATAGCACCACAAAGATTAGTGTGAATTAGTTGAAGGGTGCACTTAGATTTGTGACTACTAGTATGAGAAGATTCTTTAGTGTTTTTGCCTAAGGCACATCCTTTGCAAAGATTTGAGTGATCAGATTTTAGGATAGGAATACCTGTTATGATTTTTCCCAATTTTGATAATACTAAGAAGTGAAGGTGACCGAGCCTCCTATGCCAAATTTTAGTGGAGTTTGAAGTTTCATGACTCAGAGCTAATTTTGAATTTTGGCTATTACAAAGTTTATAAAGACTTCCATCTCTAAATCCAATAGCAATGGTTTTCTTAATATTAGAATTCTTGGGCCAATCTAGAACTTGTCCTTTATAAATGTTGTTCTGAAACCTTGATCAACAAGACAAGAAATAGAAACTAGGTTTTTTTAATTCTTGGTATATATAATGATGGGGACACGACCCAAGCACAGAATGGACACAACAGAAAAAGGGGAATTGTATTAACTGTGAAAATAAGCTAGTACATTCAGTACAGAGAAAATAAACTTCAAAACATGCCCTAAGAGGTTACAATAGCATAAATCTAGAGATAATTTCTCCTTTTAGTACCTCCTCCCAAACTCCACTCTGAACTGCCTTTTACAATGCCAAGAATCTCCTTAAATAGACCTCGGAGGGTTAAGGACTAGGAATAAATTCTAGAAAGTGCTAGTAGGCATCCACTGACCAAATAGAAGGCTCCAGAAGCTGTGTTAGAAGTTGACGCAAATCTAGAAGAATCCAGAAATGGTAATCGAACTTTCAGGAGGCATAACTTTTGAACTGTAGCTCCGATTGACAAACCGTTTACATTTCCAGAAAGCTCTCGAAGCACTTTATAGCCCTATAGACCAGCTTCACTCATCCCCCATTTTTGGGCCCTTTTTGAGGTCATTTAATGCCCCTAACCTAACTTTGAAGCATTCTTAGGAGGTCTCCAAAACTTGAAAAATTGCAATAACTTTCAAACTGTGGGGCCTTTTGACCTGATTCTTTTTTTGGAATGCTCTAAATATGAATTACATTCATTTGGCCAATTTACACCTTCTATTTTACCAAAATGATGGCCCAATTACATACTCCTATTTTTTTTAGCATTTACATGTATCCCAAGGTGTTCAAATACTCTATCCTAGAACACTGATAGTGGAACTATGAGAGTTAAAACCTTTATTTTACCGAGATGGGTATCCAGAAACACATGAAATAGAAACTAAGTCTAAGTACATTTTTTTGGGTGATACAGGATTGCCCTTATACCTCTGGATGCTCCTGCATTAGACACCCAAGGTAGATTGAAAAGTGACCCTGTCACTTTATGAATGGTAGAGGAAATCCCAAATGGGAAACCTCAGCTACTGAAATCCAAGTTGAGTCCTCTATCGGTCATCCTTTCCACTTGAACAAATACTCTTCATACTGCCTATTTCTTGTACTCCTACCCACACAATGATCTAGAATGTCTTCTATCTCCTCCTTCTTAGAAGTAGGAATTGGACATGGCTCTAACACCAGCTCCTCATCTGCAGCATCATCATGATACTCTGTTAAATCTGCAATGTTGAAAATAGGAGAAATGTGAATACCATCTGGCAGGTCCACCTCTTATGCATTTCCTGAGTCATGTTTCTTCAGAATTTTGTAGGGGCCAAATTTCTTCATTTTCAGCTTTTTGTAAGTACCAGCTGGAAATCTTTCTTTTTGTAAGTGTACCATGACTAGATCCCATGCTTGGAATTCTTTATGTCTTCTCCTTTGATCAGCCCTAGTTTTATACTCTTGATTCATCTTGGTAAAGTGTGCTTGAACGTCCTCATATATATGCTTGATATGTTCAGAAAATTCTTTAGCTTCAGCACTTGTCCTCTCCCCTTGTTCTATCTTCCTCAATTTTGGTGCAGTCCTTGGGCTACTTCAATATACAATTTGGAATGGTGATTTTCTAGTACTCCTATTTACAAAGTTATTATAAGAAAACTCTTCCTGTGGTAGAATCAAATCCCATCCCATGGGCTTATCCCCAACTAAACATCTCAACAAATTGCCCAGACTTTTGTTTACCACTTCTGTTTGGCCGTCAGTCTACGGGTGATGTGTGGAACTGAATTTCAAGGCTGTTTTTAATTTCTTCCACAATGTTCTCTAGAAATACCCCACAAATTTAGTATCTCTGTCAGAAACTATACTCCTTGGGAGACCATGTAGTCTCACCACCTCTCTAAAAAACAAGTTTGCAATTTGGACAACATCATGAGTCTTGTGGCATGGAATGAAATGTGCCATTTTGGAGAACCTACCAACCACCACAAATACTGAGTCATTACCCCTTTGTGTATTCAGAAATCCAAGAACAAAATCCATACTTATGTCCTCCCATGGCTTTGATGGAATAGGAAATGGCTGATATAGTCTAGTATTGTGGCTAAATCCCTTTGCAACTTGACAAACCTGGCAACTTTGTACAAACTTCTTCACATCCTATGAAATCTGAGGCCAAAAATAATGTTCTCTAAGAATGGCAATGGTCTTATCTTGACCAAAATAGCCTGCCATCCCTCCATTGTGTTTATCCTTAATCATATTTTCCCTCATGGAACTCCTTGGAATGCATAATTGACTGCCCTTGAATAACATACCATCCTGAATCAGATAGTCTAACCACTTAGTTCTATCTATAGCAACAGGCTCTTTACAAGCTTTCCATGCTTCAACAAAATCAGGATCTTTAGGATATAGATTCTTGAGTTCATCAAACCCAACTACTTCAACCTACATTACTGTAAGCAACAACTGTCTCCTACTTAGTGCATCTGCAACCCTATTAGATTTTTCGCTTCTATGCTTCAACACAAATGTATAGCTTTGCAAGAACTCTACCCACTTCATATGCCTCTGATTCAATTTACCTTGGCTATTTAGGTACTGTAATGCCTGATGATCAGTATACAAAAAAAATTCCTTTGGCAATAAATAATGCCTCCATTTCTTTAAGGCCTAAACTATTGCATAGAACTCTTGATCATAAACATAATACTTCTTCTTTACATCATACAATTTTTCACTAAAATATGCAATAGGCTTACCTTCTTGGCTTAATACAGCCCCAATAGCACTGCCACTAGCATCACAATCCACCTGGAACACTTTTCTAGAATTTGGAAGTGCTAACACAGGCTATTCTATCACCTTCTTCTTCAGTAATTCAAAACTTCCCGCAGCTGCTGCAGTCCATTTGAACTCTTTTCTATCCCCTTTTATTGTGTCAGTTAGGGGTGCACATATGCCACTAAAATTCTTAATAGACTTCCTGTAAAAACTAACCAAACCATGAAATGATCTTACCTTAGTAGCAGACCTTGGAGTAAGCCATTCCAAGATGGCTTTTACCTTCTCTAGATCCATTTTGAGACCTTCAGGTGATATAACAAACCCCAAATAGACTAACTCCCTTTTTGCAAAGATACACTTCTTCAAATTAATTAACTGTTTCTCTTCCCTTAGCCTTTCAAGGACACTACAAATATGCAATAAATGTTCTTCCAAAGTCTTGCTGAAACTTAAAATATCATCCAAATAAACAATAATAAATTTTCCGAAGAACTTCTTATGTACCTTATTCATGAGCCGCATAAAGGTGCTTGGGGCATTCGTCAATCAAAAGGGCATGACTAACCACTCATAAAGACCCTCCTTGGTCTTGAAGGCTGTTTTCCACTCATCTCCTTCTCGAATCCGTATCTGGTGATAACCACTCTTGAGATCTATCTTTGTGAAGTATTGAGCTCCACTCAAGCAGTTCATAAGATCATCCATTCCTGGCAAAAGAAATTGGCACTTGATAGTTATCCTATTTATAGCTTGAGAGTCTGTACACATCCTCCACTCTCCATCCTTCTTTGGTGCGAGTACTGCAGGTACTGCACATGGACTTAGGCTCTGCCGAATCAAGCTCTTCCTCAATAGCTCCTAAACCTATCTATTTAGCTCCTTTGTTTCAGTAGGAGTCATCCTGTGAGTAGCCTTGTTAGGCAAACTGATGGAGACGCAACCCAAACACAGAATGGACACAACATGAAAAGGAAAATTGTATTTACTGTGAAAATAAGCTAGTACATTCAGTATAGAGAAAATAGACTTCAAAACACGCCTTAAGGGCTTACAATAACATAAATTTGGAGATAATTTCTCCTTTCAGTACCTCCTCTCAAACTCCACTCCGAACTACTTTTTACAATGCCAGAAATGTCCTTAAATAGACCTTGGAGGGTTAAGGACTAGGAATACATTCTAGAAAGTGCTAGTAGGCATCCACCAACCAAATAGAAGGCTCCATAACCTGCATTAGAAGTTGACGCAAATCTAGAAGAATCTAGAAACGGTAATCAAACTTCTGGGAGGCATAACTTTTGAATCGTAGTTCCAATTGACGAACCGTTTACATTTTCGAAAAGCTCTCAAAGCACTCTATAGCCCTATGGATAGCTTCACTCATCCCTAATTTTTTGACCCTTTTCAAGGTCATTTAATTCCCCTAACCTAACTTTGAAGCATTCTTAGGAGGTCTCCAAAACTCAAAAAATTGCGATAACTTTCAAACCGTAGGGCCTTTTGACCTGATTCTTTTTCTGGAATGCTCTAAATTACAATTACATTCATCTGGCCAATTACACCTTCTAGTTCACCAAAATTATGGATCAATTACATACTCCTATTTTTTTGACATTTACATGTATCCCAAGGTGTTCAAATACTCTATCCTAGAACACTGATAGTGGAATTGTGAGAGTTGGAACCTTTATTTGACCTAAATGGGTATCCAAAAATGAAAACACATGAAACAAAAACTAAGTCTAAGTACATGTTTTTGGGTGACACAGGATTTCCCTTATACCTCTGGATGCTCCTGCATCAGACACCTAGGGTAGATTGAAAAGTGACCCTGTCACTTTATGAATGGTAGAGGAAATCCCAAATGGGAAACCTCAGCTACTGAAATCCAAGTTGAGTCCTCGATCGACTATCCTTTCCACTTGACCAAGTACTCTTCATACTGCTTGTTTCTGGTACTTCTACCCACATGATGATCTAGAATGTCTTCTATCTCCTCCTTCTTAGAAGTAGGAATTGGACATTGCTCTAACACCAGCTCCTCATTTGCACCATCATCATGATACTTTGTTAAGTCTGTAATGTTGAAAATAGGAGAAATGTGAACACCATCTGGAAACTCCACCTCATATGCATTTTCTGAGTCATGTTTCTTCAAAATTTTGTAGGGCCCAAATTTCTTCATTTTTAACTTGTTGTAAGTACCAGTTGGAAATCTTTATTTTCATAAGTGCACCATGACTAGATCCCCTACTTGGAATTCCTTATGTCTTCTCCTTTGACCAGCCCTAGCCTTATACTCTTGATTCATCTTGGTAATGTGTGCTTGAACCTCCTCATGTAGACGCTTGATATGTTTAGAAAATTCTTCAGCTTCAGCACTTGTCATCTCCCCTTGCTCTATCTTCCTCAATTCTAGTGCAGTCCTTGGGCTACTTCCATATACAATTTGGAATGGTGATTTTTTAGTACTCCTATTTATAGAGTTATTGTAAGAAAACTCTACTTGTGGTAGAATCAAATCCCATCCCTTGGGCTTATCCCCAATTAAACATCTTAGCAAATTGCCCAAACTTCTATTTGCCACTTTTGTTTGGCTATCAGTCTTTGGGTGATGTGTGGAACTGAATTTCAAGTCTGTTCTCAACTTTTTCCACAATGTCCTCCAGAATTACCCCACAAATTTAGTATCTCTGTCAAAAAATATACTCCTTGGAAGACCATGTAGTCTGACCACCTCTCTGAAAAACAAGTCTGCAATATGGACAACATCATGAGTCTTGTGACATGGAATGAAATGTGTCATTTTGGAGAACCTATCAACCACCACAAATACTGAGTCATTACCCCTTTGTGTCCTTGGCAATCCAAGAAAAAAATCCATACTTATGTCCTCCCATGGCCTTGATGGAATAGGCAATGGCTGATATAGTCCAGTATTGTGACTAAATCCCTTGGCAACTTGACAAACCTGGCAACTCTGTACAAACTTCTTCACATCTTGTGAAATCTGAGGCCAAAAATAATGTTCTCTAAGAATGGAAATGGTCTTATCTCGACCAAAATGTCCTACCATCCCTCCGTTGTGTTTCTCCTTAATCAGATTTTCCCTCATGGAACTCCTTGGAATGCACAATTGACTACCCTTGAACAACATGTCATCCTGAATCAAATAGTCTAACCACTTGGTTCTATCTACAACGACAGGCTCTTTACAAGCTTTCCATGCTTCAGCAAAAGTAGGATCCTTAGGGTAAAAATTCTTGAGTTCATCAAACCCAACTACCTCAACCTGCATTACTGTAAGCAACAACTATCTCCTACTTAGTGCATCTACAACCCTATTAGATTTTCCACTTCTATGCTTCAACACAAATGTATAACTCTGCAAGAACTCTAGCCACTTCATATGCCTCTGATTCAATTTACCTTGGCTATTTAGGTACTGTAATGCCTAATGATCAGTATGCAAAACAAATTCCTTTGGCAATAAATAATGCATCCATTTCTTTAAGGCCTGAACTATTGTATAGAACTCTTGATCATAAAAAGAATACTTCTTCTTTGCATCATTCAATTTTTCACTAAAATATGCAATAGGCTTACCTTCTTGGCTTAATATAGCCCCAATAGCACTGCCATTAGCATCACAATCCACCTAGAACACCTTTCTAAAATTTGGAAGTGCCAACAAAGGTTGTTCTGTCACCTTCTTCTTCAGTAATTCAAAACTTCTCGCAGCTGCTGCAGTCCATTTGAACTCTTTTCTATCCCCTCTTATTGTGTCAGTTAGGGGTGCACATATGCCACTAAAAGTCTTAATAGACTTCCTATAACAACTAACTAGACCATGAAATGATCTTACCTTAGTAGCAGACCTTGGAGTAGGCCATTCCAAGATGGCTTTTACCTTCTCTAGATCCATTTTGAGACCTTCAGGTGATATAACAAACCCCAAATAGACTAACTCGCTTTTTGCAAAGATACACTTCTTCAAATTAATTAACAATTTCTCTTCCCTTAACCTTTCAAGGACACTACGAATATGCAATAAATGTTCTTCCAAAATCTTGCTGAAAATTAAAATATCATCCAAATAGACAATAACAAATTTTCCCAAGAACTTCTTAAATACCTCATTCATAAGCCGCATGAAGGTGCTTGGGGCGTTTGTCAATCCAAAGGGCATGACTAACCACTCATAAAGACCCTCCTTGGTCTTGAAGGCAGTTTCCACTCATGTCCTTCTCATATCAGTATCTGATGATAGCCACTCTTGAGTTCTATCTTTGTGAAGTACTGAGCTCCACTCAAGCAGTCCATAAGATCATCCATCCTTGGCAAAGGAAACTGGTACTTGATGGTTATCCTATTTATAGCTCAAGAATCTATACACATCCTCCACTCTCCATCCTTCTTTGGTGCGAGTACTGCAGGTACTGCACATGGACTTAGGCTCTCTTGAATCAAGCCCTTCCTCAATAGCTTCTGAACCTATCTATTTAGCTCCTCTGTTTCAGTAGGAGTCATCCTGTGAGCAGCCTTGTTAGGCAAACTTGCTCCTAGAATCAGATCTATCTGATGACTGATTTGCCTTACTGGTGGCAATCCTTCTTGAACATTATCATAGATAATATCTCCAAATTCACCTAGTTAATCTGAAACTTCAAGTGGTATTTCACTACTACCTTCTTTATCTTTCCTAGGAATCAAAGCATAGCACATATGCTGATGTTTCATTCCATCTAAAAACTTCCTTCCATCAACAAGACAAATCCTAGCACTGCTACATACCTTTTCACCTTCCTTTTTCATGGGCTTCAGTTTGTGGCGAACTCCATCCTTTGTTAGAGAATATGTGTTTGCACGACCATCATGTATTGCATGTCTATCAAACTGCCATGGTCTACCCAACAATAGATGGCAAACATCCATTGGAATAACATCACAGAGAACTTCATCATGGTAACTCCCAATTTTGAATTTCATGAGACATTGTTCACTTACCAAGACCTTATGATCATCTTTTACCCAAGAAATTCGATAGGGCTAGGGATGTCTCTCCCTCTTGAGCTTCATCTTAGAGACCATCTCTTTTGATACCAAGTTATTTGTGCTACCACCATCAATGATCACGTCACAACATTTATCCTCACACTTGCATCTAGTATGGAACAAACTCCTCCTTTGTCCTGGTTCAATCTCACCACTTAGTAGGACCCTTTCATTCACCAAGGTCTCTCCTCTTTCTGTATCCTCTGAATGTGATGATTGTGCATCCTCATTCACATGAGCAACCCTAGCTTGACCCTTAGCTCTCCTATCTGTCCTTCCTTGTCGCTGAGGGCATTTAAAGGCATGATGACCTTCTTCATTGCAATGGAAATAGGTACCATAAAAGCCTCCTCTTCCTTGTCCATGTCCTCTACCTCTTCCTCTCTGATTTCCAAAGTCTTGATCACGGAAGCGGTTGAAACCCTCATTCCTCTGGTTCCTGCTAGTACCCACATCTTCATTTTTCTTTTGGGTCTCATTTTGTTCTCCAAATGACCTACTGCTTCCCCTTCCTCCTTGAACATGCCCTCTTTGTCTCCCTTCAAACCTCTTATTCAAATTTTCTTCAACTCATAGGGAAAACTGGTATGCCTCTTCAATGCTGGTCATTCTTACCAGACTTAATTCCTCTTGGATGCTAGGTCGTAACCCATTGATATAATGAGCAACCTTCTTATTTGCTTCTGCATGCCCTGCTCTAATCAAAAGCTGATAAAACTCCTCTGTATATTCTTTGACTGATCTTTTTGCTTGCTTTAGCCCATGCATCTTCTTAAACAAATCAAGCTCGTAGTCCACAGGAATGAACTGCTTCTTCAATTTGTCCACCATGTGATCCCACCTTGTGATCTTCTCCTTTCCTCTTCTGTTTCTTTCCAATTGAACCTCTTGCCACCAAATTTTGGCATGGCCTTTTAGTTTGGCCTTTGCAAACTTAACCCTATCTAGGTCCCTAATATCCTCATACTCAAAGTATTCTTCCAGTTCATTGATCCAGTCGATCAACTCATCTGGTTTTAGATTTCTTGAAAATACACCCACATCAATTGTAGGTCTTTTCCCAAATTTAGTAATGGCCCTAAAAAGCCTTTCCTCTACCTGATTCAGAACTTCCCCGTCAAATTCCCCTTCTGGGTCAATTTATTCTTCTTCATTCTCATCCTCACTGTCGTCACCTGCGACAAGATTTGTTCCTCTACGGAGCTCCTCCTGCAATGCTTGTACCTACCTTTGGAGAGCTCTAACCTCCTCAGGATTAACAGCTCTGGCCCTTCCACCACGCTCTCTTTGTGGAGGCATTTTTTTAACTCAAACCCACAACCACATAGTCCTGGTGCAAACTGCCTCACAGTCGGCGCTTTGTCTACACACTCAGGAAAACCTGCTCTGATACCACTTGATGGAGATGCAACCCAAAAACAGAATGGACACAATAGGAAAAGGGAAATTGTATTAATTGTGAAAATAAGCTAGTACATTTAGTACAGAGAAAATAGACTTCAAAACACGCCCTAAGGGCTTACAATAACACAAATTTGGAGATAATTTCTCCTTTCAGTACCTCCTCTCAAACTCCACTTCGAACTACTTTTTAAAATGCTAGAAATGTCCTTAAATAGACCCTAGAGGGTTAAGGACTAGGAATACATTCTAGAAAGTGCTAGTAGGCATCCACCGACCAAATAGAAGGCTCCATAAGCCACGTTAGAAGTTGACATAAATCTAGAAGAATCCAAAAATGGTAACCAAACTTTCGGGAGGCATAACTTTTGAACTGTAGCTCCGATTGACAAACCGTTTACATTTTCAAAAAGCTCTCAAAGTGCTCTATAGCCCTATGGATGAGCTTCACTCATCTCCCATTTTTTGGACCCTTTTTGAAGTCATTTAATTCCCCTAACCTAACTTTGAATCATTCTTAAGAGGTCTCCAAAACCCCAAAAACTGCGATAACTTTCAAATCGTGGGGCCTTTTGACCTGATTCTTTTTCTGGAATGCTTTAAATTACAATTACATTCATCTGGCCAATTTACACCTTCTAGTTCACCAAAATGATGGATCGATTACATACTCTTATTTTTTCAGCATTTACACGTATCCCAAGGTGTTCAAATACTCTATCCTAGAACACTGATAGTGGAACTGTGAGAGTTGGAACCTTTATTTGACCCAAATGGGTATCCAAAAATGAAAACACATGAAACATAAACTAAGTCTAAGTACATTTTTTTGGGTGACACAAGATTGCCCTTATACCTCTGGATGCTCCTGCATCACAAACTAGCTCTTGGAATCAGATCTATCTGATGACTGATTTGCCTTACTGGTGGCAATCCTTCTGGAACATTATCAGAGATAATATCTCTAAACTCACTTAGTAATTCTGAAACTTCAAGTTGTATTTCACTACTACGTTCTTTATCTTTCCTAGGAATCAAAGCATAGCACATACGCTGATGTTTCATGCCATCTAAAAACTTTCTTCCATCAATAAGACAAATCCTAGCACTGCTACATAGCTTTTCACCTTCCTTTTTCATGGGCTTTAGTTTGTGGTGAACTCCATCCTTTGTTAGAGAGTATGTGTTTGCATGACTATCATGTACTACATGCCTATCAAACTGCCACAGTCTACCCAACAATAGATGGCAAACATCCATTGGAATAACATCACAAAGAACTTCATCATGGTAACCCCCAATTTTGAATTTCACTAAACATTGTTCACTTACCAGGACTTTATGATCGTCTTTCACCTAAGAAATCTAATAGGGCTGGGGATGTCTCTCCCTCTTGAGCTTCATCTTAGAGACCATCTCCTCTGACACCAAGTTATTTGTGCTACCACCATCAATGATCATGTCACAACATTTATCCTCACACTTGCATTTGGTACGGAACAAACTCCTCCTTTGTTCTAGTTCTATCTCACCACTTAGTAGGACCCTTTCATTTACCAAGGTCTCTCCTCTTTCTACATTTTCTGAATGTGATGATTGTGCATCCTCATCCACATGAGCAACCCTAGCTTGACCCTCAGCCCTCCTATCTGTCCCTCCTTGTCATTGAGGGCATTCAAAGGCACAATGACCTTCTTCATTGCAATGGAAACAAGTACCACAAAAGCCTCCTCTTCCTTGTCCATGTCCTCTACCTCTTCCTCTTTGATTTCCACTATATCATGGATTTTTGCAATCATCCTAGGGTCTAATCCTCTTGGAGCCATCTCCCAAGATCTTCATAAACCCTCTGCAACAAATCCTTCCCACGCTCCTTGTGACAACCAAATTGTTTGCAAGTCAGATCATAACCTGCCACGTCGCATGAACAATCAGGAACCACATCACAAGTCTAGGACAACGGATTTGCAATCCACTAGCTCTCCACAATCATGCCTCAACAAGTTCAGTCTTCCATCTCTGCATCCATCAATCAATCTGCATGTCCTGCTAAGGTCCTGGTGCAAACTGCCTCAGCTTCGACGATCTGTTTACATGCTCATGAACTCCCACTCTAATAAACTTCACCCAACCAAGGTCCTGGTACAAATTGCCTCACACTTTGGTGATCTACTTGTACACTCAGGAACTCCTGCTCTAATAAACTTCACCCAACCAATGTCCTGGTACAAACTGCCTCACACTTCGGCGATCTCCTTGTACACTCAGGAACTCCTGCTCTGATACCACTAATGAAGGTATGCTCTGATACCACTTGATGAAGTACTGCTCTGATACCACTGATGAAGGGCCATACCACCCTTACCAACTCACAACCAAGAATGCAACACTCTAGTCCAAATCTAGATACACACTCTGGTAGAAACCTCCAAGGTCTCAACTTGTGCTCGCAAGCCATCGACAAACCTCCTTGTTTCTAAACCCCAGCCACTAGCTCTTCTCCAACTTTATCCAAGATCCAAGTGTAAACTGCCTCACGTTCGGTGCTCTATCTACACTTAGGAAAAATCTCTCTTCACTTCGTTCTCCTCTTTTACACCTTCCAACTTTCACACATTCAAGCTTTTCCTTCCAAAGCTTTCACCTTTCCAAGCTTCACCTTCCACAGCTTCTACTTCCCAAGCTACTCCTTCTCGAGCTTCTCCTTCTCAAGCTTCCACTTCTCAAGCTTCCCCTTGAGCTTCTACTCCTCCACAATTTTTTTTTTTTAATTTTTACAAATTTTTCTATGCAAGATGCTCCTGCATCACAAAGCCTTGATCACAGGAGCGGTTGAAACCCTCATTCCTCTGGTTCCTGCTAGTACCCGCATCTTCATTTTTCTTTTCGATTTCATTGTGGCCTCCAGATGACCTACCGTTTCCCCTTCCTGCTTGATCCTTCCCTCTTTGTCTTCCTTCAAACCTTTTATTCAGCTTCTCTTCAACTCCTAGGGCAAACTGGTATGCCTCTTCAATGCTGGTCATTCTTACCAGACTTAATTCCTCCTAGATGCTAGGTCGCAACCCACTGATATAACAAGCAACCTGCTCCTTATTTTCTTCTGCATGCCCTACTCTAATCAAGAGTTGGTAAAACTCCTCTGTATATTCTTGGACTGATCTTCCTGCTTGCTTTAACCCATGCATCTTCTTAAACAAATCAAGCTTGTAGTCTACAGGAATGAACTGCTTCTTCAATTTGTCCACCATGCGATCCCACCTTGTGATCTTCTCCTTTCCTCTTCTGTTTCTTTTTAATTGAACCTCTTGCCACCAGATTTTGGCATGGCCTTTCAGTTTGGCCTTTACAAACTTAACCCTATTTGGGTCCCTAATATCCTTATACTCAAAGTATTCTTCCAATTCATTGATCCAATTGATCAACTCATCTAGTTTCATATTTCCTAAAAATACACCCACTTCAATTGTAGGTCTTTTTCAAAACTTAGTAATGGCCATAAAAAGCCTTTCCTCTACCTGATTCAAAACTTCCTCGTCAAATTCCCCTTCTAGTCCAATTTCGTCTTCTTCATTGTCATCCTCACTTTCATCACTTGCGGCCACATTTGTTCCTCTACGAAGCTCCTCCTACAATGCTTGTACTTGCCTTTGGAGGGCTGTAACCTCCTCAAGATTAATAGCTCTAGCCCTTTTGCCACACTCTCTTTGTGGAGGCATCTTCTAACTCAAACCCACAACCACACAATCCTAGTGCAAGCTGCCTCACAGTCGGTACTCTGTCTACACACTCAGAAAAAACCAGCTCTGATACCACTTGATGGGGACATGACCCAAGCACAAAATAGACACAACAGAAAAAGGGGAATTGTATTAACTGTGAAAATAAGCTAGTACATTCAGTACAGAGAAAATAGACTTCAAAACATGCCCTAAGGGCTTACAATAGCATAAATCTGGAGATAATTTCTCCTTTTAGTACCTCCTCCCAAACTCCACTCCGAACTGCCTTTTACAATGCTAGAAATCTCCTTAAATAGACCCCGGAGGGTTAACGACTAGGAATAAATTCTAGAAAGTGCTAGTAGGCATCCACCAACCAAATAGAAGGCTCCAGAAGCTGCATTAGAAGTTGATGCAAATCTAGAAGAATCTAGAAATGGTAATCGAACTTCTGGGAGGCATAACTTTTGAACCGTAGCTCCAATTGACGAATCGTTTACATTTCTGGAAAGCTCTCAAAGCGCTCTATAGCCCTATGGACTAGCTTCACTCGTCCCCCATTTTTTGGCCCTTTTCAAGGTCATTTAATGCCCCTAACCTGACTTTGAAGCATTCTTAGGAGGTCTCCAAAATTCAAAAAATTGCAATAACTTTCAAACTGTGGGGCCTTTTGACCTAATTCTTTTTTTGGAATGCTCTAAATTACAATTACATTCATTTGGCCAATTTACACCTTCTAGTTTACCAAAATTATGGCCCAATTACATACTCCTATTTTTTTGGCATTTACACGTATCCCAAGGTGTTCAAATACTCTATCCTAGAACATTGATAGTGGAATTGTGAGAGTTGGAACCTTTATTTGACCCAAATGGGTATCCAAAAACACATGAAACAAAAACTAAGTCTAAATACATTTTTTTGGGTGACGCATGATTTCCCTTATACCTCTGGATGCTCCTGCATCAATAAGACAATCTTGAGTTGTAGAGTGGTTCCTGAATTTAGTTGAATTGAATAGGAACCGATTCCTTTAATAGGATGAGTAGAGTTATCTCCAATGGTAACTTCTTCTGATGCTTGTTCAGTGAAGGTTTCAAAATTGTCTTTAAAACTAGTGATGTGTCAAGATGATCCACTGTCGATGATCCAAGTGTTGTTATTAGAGTTTAATTCACTTGAAAGGGCTAACTAAAATGTACATTTTTCTCTTCCTTCCTTTTCTTCAGCCTCTTCTTTGATTTCTACTAGGGCTGCTTGAATTGTTTTCTTTTTAGGATAGAATTTGTGGGGGTGACCAATTTTGTCTCATTTAAAACATCTAAGTTTTGACGAATCATGTTGCTTGAAAGATTTGTTAGACTCCTTGTTGTTGAATTTGAATTTTCTCTTCTTATTTGATTTTACATGAAGTGCTTGGATTTCTCCCTCTTGATTTGTACTCAATCTAGATTCTTCTTGAGTGCATTCATTTTATAATATATCAAATTTTGGAAGTTCGAATTGAGAACTTAACCCTCTAATAAATTTTTCTCATGATAATGGCAGACCTCTTAGTGCTATCATGCTAAGTTCTTTGTTATCAACTCGATTGTCCATTGTTGCTAGTTGATTCTCCCTTTGGAGAGTAGTCTAGATTCTTCTTGAGTGCATTTTTTTTTTTAATATATCAAAGTTTGCACATTTGGGTCAAGAACTTAACCCTCAAATAAATGTTTCTCATGATAATGGAAGACCTCTCAGTGCTATCATGCTGAGTTCTTTGTCATCAACTTGATTTTCCATTGTTGCTAGTTGATCTTTTAGTTCAAAAATTCTTTAAAAATATGAGGTGATTGATTCTCCATTTTTCATCTCAGTGTATAGTAGATCTTTTTTTAAGGTTAATAATCTACTAGTATTATTTATTTCAAATGTATCTTTAATTGTGGACAAAATTTCAAATGTAGTTTTGAGACTAGATATGGATGGTAGGATATGATCTTTTACAGAATCTATAATGATATTCATTGCTTTGTTATTATGTAATTTCCATGTTACTCTCTCTGGTCCATTTTCAGGCATGGCCATGTTTGATTCAATAAATTCTTCTAATTCCATTTCCCTTAATATTATCATTACTCTAATTTTTCATGAAGAGAAATTTGATGCACCCTCAAGCCTATCTTCTACTCTCACATGATTTACCATTTTAGTAATTTAGAGTTTTAGCCCCTTTTTCAAAAAAATGAGATTTTATATATATTTTGTAATGGTTTTATTCTTATTAGAATGACTCTGATACCATGTTAGTTTAATTTGGATCTCTGATAGATAAAACAATTAACATAGGAACTATGTAACTCTTACATGTATAATTGAGAGCAACTTGTTCTTTGATTATTGCAGATCTCTGAGACTGTGAGAGCAAAGTCGACTTCCTTTTTTGTATTGCTAATGATTCAATATGACTTTTGATAAAATTTCAAATTATATATAATGGAGAAATTGGTTGTGATAAATTTAGTGCAAACTACTAATACAAAATGTCATATATTCATTATGTTTCTTTAGCGATCTACACCATTCTTAATATACAAAGTGGAGAGTCATGGCTCTATGTAGCCTTTAGCCACCTGGAATCATGCCTCTTTAATGACATGATTATTGTTACGTATATTTAAGACAAAAAATAACATAATTTGTCCACCCGTATATGACATAAGGAGCTTGATCACATAATAATGTGACAGTATAAATGTGGCTATCGATAAGTATATAGTTGTATGCTGATGATTATAATGCAAATGAATATTATCCAAACCACACACGCACACACACACACGTGTGTGTGTGTGTGTGTGTGTGTGTGTGTGTGTGTGTGCACACGCATGCATTGGATTTAATAATTTCCAGTAAGAACTTCATTTGTAAAACATACACATGGATTAGTACATCAGATAAACATAAATTACTTCTCCTGATGCTAACACATTAACACTTTCATGACATGATGCATAAGACAATGGATGACTATGTCGATGATACCTTGGTCAAGAATAAGTAGTGCAACACTCATCTACAAGATTTAGGACCTATCCTAGATTGCATGTAAAAATTTAGTCTTAGACTAAATCCCAAGAAATGTGCATTTGGTGTCACTTTTGGGAAACTACTTGGCTACATTGTTTTTGCAAAAGGAATTGAGGTGGGCCTAGAAAAGGTTCAAGCAATTATAGAGATGCCTCCACCTTGTAACATCAGTCAAATGAGATGCTTTCAAGGAAGAATTTAGTTTAGTCATAGATTCATTTCATAGCTAGCAGATAGGTCACAACCTTTCACTAAGACTCAAAATAGAGGTGTCAAATACGACTGGAACAAAGATTATGATCAGAGCTTAATGCATGTCAAGCAATATCTTGCTAATCCACCAATATGATGCCTCCTATTTTTGGGAAGCCTCTCATTTTGTATATTTCAGTAATAGAATCATCTGTCAGCATCTTGCTAGCTCAAAAAGATAATGATAACAAGGAACATGCTATATATTATCTTAGTCGTACACTAGTCTCTTATGAGGTGAACTACAATGTCATCGAGAAGGCTTGCTTAGCAATTATCTTTTATTCTCAAAAGTTGAGACACTACATGCTTGCTCATACTACATGAATAGTTGCTAAAATTAATCCACTAAAGTACTTACTTAGCGAAGCGGCATTGACAAGAAGGCTAGCCAAGTGGGTCATGATATTGAGTGAATTTGATATCACCTATGTTGAAAGAAAGGTTATTAAAGGACAAGCAATTTCTGATCAATTAGTAGAAGCACCAATACAAAGTCTTCTTCCACTAAACATTGACTTTCCTGATGAATCTATCTTAATGCTAATACATCAAACCTAGGTGATGTTCTTTGATGGTTCCTTCACACAATAGTGATATGGTGTTGGGATCTTATTCATAACACCATAGAAGTACTCATTATCTAAGGCATACAAGATCATGTTTCCTTGTACAAACAACATTGTAGAATACAAAGCCTTAATCAACGACATGAAGATTGCAGTTGAATGGAGAGTGGATCAGTTGAATATCTTGGGTGATTCCCAACTTGTAATCAACCAGGTCAATGATGTGTATCAGAAAAATGATGAGAAGTTGATACCCTATAAGCGAATGGTGGATGATCTGAAGAAATACTTTGCTCATGTCATTTTTCAGCAATTTTCTCAGGTGGACAAGAAAGTGGCTAATGTAATGGCTACTCTTGCTTCCATGCTATAGATTCCTAAGAATGATATTTGACATAAATTCTTGGTGGAGGCATTTCTCTACCTTACCTATAATTCTCCTGAATCCTGGATTATCTTTTCTATTGTAGGACATGACTCATCCTACTACCATCATATATACTCTTACCTATGTGACTAAACCATTCGAAACAATCTAGCCAAGAACAAAAGGTGTCACCTTATTCGTAGTGCTTCATGGTATGTTATCATTACTGAAAACTTGTTTAGGAGAGGTCTTGACAGAACACCCTTAGGTGTCTAGAACCTAATGAGTCTAAACATGCATTAATCGATGTACACAAAGGAAATTGTAGATCTCACTCTAACAGTTTGACACTAGCTTGTAAACTTATTAGAGCTGGTTACTATTGGCTAGATATGGAGCAAGAAGAAATCAAATATGCTAAGTCCTACAAATAATGCTAGCTCCATGAGAACCTAATTTATGCTCCAGCTAGGGAGCTAATTCCATCTATCATGCTATGGCCATTTCAATAATGGGATTTTAATCTCATGGGTTAGATTCACCCTTCTTCTTCAAATGGACAAAATTCAATCATTAAAACTATAGACTACTTCACTAAATTGGTAGAGATAGTCCCTCTCTTTACAAAAATGGAAAAAATGTATCTTTTTTCATTATGAATTACATCATATGTAGGTATGGTGTACCCTCCTCTATTATTTCTGATAATGGGGGGCAGTTTAAAAAAAGGATCTGAAAGAGTTGTGTAAAAAGTTTAGAATCACGCAATGTTGGTATCCTATTTATTACCCCTAGAGTAATGGTCAAGTGGAAGCATCCAACAAGGTTATACTTAAGATCTTGCATTACATAATAAAAAAATTTGGAATGAACTAGCACCTTTAGATTAATTTGACTTTATGGGCTTACAGAACTAGCATCAGAACTCCAACAAGAAAAATGCCCTTTGCTTTACTTTATGAAGTAGATGCTATGCTTCCAATTAAGGTTGAGATTCCTACTTTTGAGAATCTCTATGAAAGGCCTCATTACTAATGATGACTATAGAATATCTCAACTTCAAGAGCTAGAATTTTTAGATGAACATCGACAAGTGGCGTGCGATCATCTTTGAGCTTACTAGCTGAAATACATGTCTAAGAGCTACAACAGGAAAATCAAACAATGTGACTTTCAAGTGGGTGACCTTATTCTAAGGGACAACCCTAAGAATCAACAATAAAGGATTGAGAAAGAAAAGTTTGAGCCTAACTAGCTTGGTCCATACTTAGTTACTGCAGTGTTTGGATCTAGGGATTATCAAATTTTGAATATCTAGGGAGAGTTGCTCAAGGAGCCAATTGACACCCTCCATCTGAAGTGGTTTATTACAACTGACATGCTTTCAAAAGCTCTTCGTAGAGCCAATCGACACTCTCCATCTGAAGTGGTTAATACAACTGACATGCTTTCAAAAGCTCTTCGTACATACTTAAAAGTCCTAAAAAAATCATTATCTTGGTGAAAACCTAGCAATAGGTGCCTTGGTAATACCAAAAAAGTGAAAAAAAAATACAAAAAAAATCAAAGAAGAGAAAAAGAACAAAATTTTTGAAAAAAAAAAAGTGTCATTGATGAAAACCTAGCAAACATGCATCATGGTAGAAAAAAAGGAATCTCTGCCAAGAAGGTGAAAACCTAGTAAACAGGTGTCTCTTGTTTCAAATGCTAAATCTTGCAATGCATCTTCTGCCTCATGTATAGTCACTTTCTTTCTTTTGTTGGCTACTTTTGCTCATGTATCCATGGATTAAATGATGTCATAGTCTCAAAGGAAACACCCTATATTTTCGTAGAGATCTCTTTCATGATAGTCACAATTATTCTAACTACGTCTGTCTACTATTGCCTATGTCACCATAGAGATTCCTCTCTTGAAGATCTCTTTCATGATAGTCACTAATTGTTTTGACTAGATCTACCTATTGTCGCTAGTGTCACTATAGAGATTCCTCTTAAAGAAGGTCTCTTTCACATCAATCACTAGTTGTTCTAACTATGTCTACCTATTATTGCTTGTTTCACTACTGAGACTCCTCTCTTGAAGATCTCTTTCATGTCAATCACCAGTTAATCTAACTATGTCTACCTACTATCACTTATGTCACTATAGAGATTTCTCTTGAAGAAAATATCTTAAGCATCAGTCACCAGTTGTCCTAACTACGTCTACCTACTATCACTCAGTTGTCTACTAAGGTTCTTCTCACTGAAGATTCCTCCTTGATGTCAATCATTAGTTGTCCTAACTAAGTCTATCTACTATCATCCTCTTACTATAGAGACTTCTTTCACACATGTTCTAAACATTGACACTCAACACCAATATTATGACACATCAACTTGAAATAAAAGTGTTAAATTTGTTTGGGATATGTTGAGCTTTTCTTTGATTGTTTTCTTTTTCTTTATCATGTCCCTTTGAGCAACTTGATGATGTCTCTTTTGACTAAAGATGCGAGGACTAGGGGCATGATCTTTTCTTTGGTTTCTACTTGCTAGTTTAGTTACAATATTCTAAAACATCCATATAAAGGGGTGTCAATTGTAAGAGCCTCTATCTAATGTTAGATGGTTGTGTGTACATTGACTTCTTTTATACTGATAGTTTAGTACAATTGGTTCTTTTTCTTTCTTGTTTGAGTGAATTCTCTATCCTATAGTATAATACTAATATTTGTCCTACTAAGTGAATGTATAGATTGCTATGAGTATACTTAGCACACTTCTATCTTAGGCTACAAATGCAAGAGTCATTGTAGACTAAATACATAGCATAAGAAGGATCTCTTGTGTGTCTACTATGTCTTCCTACAAGAAACATTTTGGTCATCCTAATATTTATGCTTTGATGCTTATATTACCTTGCTACATCAAAAGGGACAAATATTCTAGTCATTCCAACTCTCTATGCCTTGAATGCTTATTTTTAATCTCAACAAAACTAGAACATGTGTCATATTCATATTTGCATGACTGCAATATCAGTGGGAATTGTATGACATTTGTGGGTTTAGCTAAACGCTTAGTCATGATAATTTATGAGCTTTGTAACTAGACCTAAGGTTGCATCTAGTGTAGGGCTACATTGCATAAGTATATGATTTGATCTCTACTTTACTTACATCCTTTGACATGAGGGGTTGCTAGTTTCTTCAAAGTATCATGTTTCTTTATGAATAAACCAGCATTTAGTTCTATGGTTCATCCTCTTGATTTTCATGGGATATCTATCATTGGTTACAAAATTGAAACCTGTATGAGATGTTTGTTCATTCACATTTTGCAATTCATACATATTTTCATATTCATCTCATCTATGCTTAATACATACATCATAGAAAATTTGTAGTCAATCAATCATAGCATTAACATCTCATAAATAACAAACTATAATAGAAAAAGGGACACATGCGAAGATATTCAAATCAAAAGATTTCATATATATGGAGTCAAGTGTACATCAAAGAAAAAATGATACAAAATGATGTTGGCACATCAATTGCTACATAACCAAAACAAAATTGGAAGAGATGAATCTAATTGTTCCCTTCTCTCATCCCTAGGTGGAGGAGGAGGAGGAACATCTGGTCTTGCTGGCCATTGTATGTCATCTGATGCTCTTGCATACTTAGAAAATTGGGGCATCTACTATGTAACCTCAAGTACTACTATGATGTATCTAGCATAATAGTACATCACCTTGGCACTCTATGGTCAAGTCTCCTCATGTTGCTGCTCTAACTCTATGTGGAGATCCCAAATCTCCTGCTATGGACACTAAGATGAATATCTTGCACCATCGGTTGTATCTACATATCAACTAGCTATCACTATGCCACTCTCAGTCACTCTCTAATCCTCCTCAAGGAATCCTGATGTAGATTAGGAGCATGCTGATCTAGCATCTCATCATCACCAACTATGGCCTTGGGTTTCTCAATTGGTCGCTCCTACTCCACTCATTGCCTTTGTGTACCAAGGTGCCATTCTCACCTCCTGAATGTATTTTTCTAGACCCACTGCCAATAGCACCTAGATAATCTCCCATCTATTGGGAAGGAACATGTACCTATATTGTGCACTTTTTGGGTCTCCACTATGGTGGCTAGTATGGTGGTTGTTGTGGTAGTTTCTATGGCTATTGTACTAGTTGTACTAGTGCTACCATCCCTACTCAGTTTATAAATTGAGGGAAAGGATGACTCACAAAATGTGTCTAATATGCTAGAGTTCTCTCCATCCACCAATGTTGCTAGATAATCCCAATCGGTCACAACAATAGAAAGCACATATATCATGGATATGCCCTGATGTAGCCTGACTGGCCATCCTTGATTGACATCTGAGGAAAACTATGAGTATGTGTAGTACTTTTCAAAGAAGTTGATGAAAGCTAGCTTCATAGTGCACCAAGATCACCTGCATGCAAATAACCTACTAAAGAGAAACCAAAGAAGGGAAGAACAAGAGCTTGAAGGAACAAAGAGAAATTATATTGCAACAATGTGAAAATGAAATTGCTCTACAAAAAATGTAAAGGGAGAACCTATTTATAAAGGCCTCTAGGAAGCTTGTAGAACAAGCTAAGAAAGTGCTAGAATGTGCTAGGAGATAATAATGACAACTAAGCATATGTCCACAAAAGGTGGGACATCCTCAATCAAGGTGAGAGGATAAGTATGACTTAGAGAGGAACAAATTCCCATGCTGTTAACAAATCCTAGGCTACAACTAATAAATAAATTCATTAACCTAAGTAAACTTAAGTAAAAGAGTAAATAATTATTATTTACTCTAACACCTCCCCTTAAGTGCAATTTATGGGAATGCACTTAGCTTACAACAACTAAGATAAAATGCCAAATGGGTCTTGACAACAAGGCCATGTTAGGTACCCATGTACAATGCAAAGAAATACAACCTCTGAAAACAAGGAAAGAGGGAAAACCACATGGAAAGAACCCTCCCCCCAAAAGAGGTAAGAACAAACATGTTGAAAAAAAATAGGGAAGGAAGGCCTTAACAAGACCCCCCAAGGACAACTTCCACTAGAAATGGCTCAAGAGACTCTCTCAAAACCATAAGTACAACTAGCCCCCCCATGAGAGATATAAAATATACCAAAGCCCCCCCAGAATAATGGATCCACTAGAGAAAGAATTGAAGGAATGAAACTTCATTGTGGAGTAAACAAGGGAACCCCTGAATGAGAGGGAAAACTGGAAGGCCTAGTTGATGCTCAAAGGAGAAAATATGAGGATCCTAAAAGGGAATCTCCAAGGAATCCCCACTTTAGAATCTGTAATAGGTGCACTTGAAGGCTTGATGATGGAGTAGGAGGATTAGGTAGAGCAGAATAAGAATCCTGCTAAGGAGAAAAGACCTCAACTGGATGTGGTGTGGTAATCAAAACAAAGTTCTTAGGAATAATATAAAGGTTCAAGTATCTTGACTACACCACATGATGCTCCTGCGAAAGAGAAGTAGTGTGTTTTGACAATAGAGATGGTGGACCAAACTGGAAGAAGCTATAGAGACAAGTGGAAGGATTAACTACCCCTATAGTAATAAGACCCCCTATTACACGATCTTGAATGAAGACTGAATCAGTAGTTAACTCAACTATCTTCCCTAATCCACTATGTGTAATATGAGAAATTGAGACAAGGTTTGCAGATAGAGATGGAACATACAATACATCATTGAATATACCATCCTAGATGCAAACTAAACCTTTCCCATAGACTGGTAGGGTAGTGTTATTCCCCATGAGAATATGAGGAATGAGAGAAACCTCAATAGTGGAGAAGACACCTTGAGAAGATGTTATATGGCGAGAAGCACCTGAATCCAGTATCCAAGGAACCTATCAAGGAGATGCAATGGAAGCCTATAACACATAACCCTTTCCAAGATTAGGTGTAGATGTTGAAGAGGTAGAAGAAGCCTGAAATCTATTTTGGCTTCTTCTCCTGTGTATCCTTGGCAAGCAATGCATATGACTGTGAACCTATAAGTGAATCCATCTGAGTGATCTTGGACTGTTCCCATGTCAACTGATCACAAAATGTCTCAAAAGAAGGCATTTGATGTCTATTACCCAAGGCATCCATAGTGGAGTAGAAAGTGGAAGAGAAGATCTGATACTATCCTCGCAACTTTTAGAGTATCAAAAAGATACAGTCATCATCTATTTTGTTTTTCCCACATCCCTGCAAAACTACACACAAAGACTTGAACTTCAACAAGAAGTCTTCAATGGTGGGAAATTTTTCTGGTGACAATGAAGTCAACTCTACATCAAATTGAAGTTCCTAGAGCTCATTCACTATGCCAAAAAAAGTCTAGAATTTGGTCCAATAAGCCCATGAAGTGGTCAAACCATCCAAGTGAAATAGTAGACTATTTGAAATGTTTAGTGCAATCAATCCCATGGCCTTATCCATTTTGTTTTTGTGTTAAAGAACCTCAAAAGGGCACTATAGAATATGTTGGTTCTCATCTAGACATGACCATGGACCCCATGACATGAGAAGTCTAGTCATTTTTTCTTTCTAGGTGTGATAGTTGTGTGGTGTGAACCAGGTCATAGAAGGATCCAACATTTACACAAGATGGAGGTAGAAAGGTCTTATTCTGAATTAAATTATACAAAAGAAAATGCCCCCCCATGCAAGTAATAATGATATCCCTCAAATACCAAGGAAAACAAATATAGAAAGCATAAAAAATAAGAAAAGAACCTGGACTCTGGATGTAGAGAAGAAGGAAACAAAAGCCTCTACTTTAATGCCAAAAATGGGAGAACAAATAAACTTGGAACAAAATTAAATCAACACCATTGTCTCAAACTCTGAACTAGCTTTCTAATGCTTCTCTTATATCAGAAAATACTTTTGTATGATCAAGTTATGGCCAAAAAACAATTGTTGCTCCAAAAGAAAAGCTCACTAGGAAAATATAGGTGCAAAAAAGAAATCAAGGGCCATACGGCCATCACAAGGACATCGCTAGAAAAAAATCTTACTGCTAGAATGATGACATTAGCAACTAAAAAATGATGTCACCCTTCCAGAAAGTGATGTTAGCAGGGGGGTCCCAGGGTGATGACATTAGCCAACCAAAAGATGATGTCATGCCAAAATTTGCTGACATGGTAGTTGGGAGGTGACATGTGCAAATGGCGAGTGATGTGGGCTATCTAATGATTGATGTAAGGACTATTTGTTCTAGCAAGTGGCACAGCCTGGTGGAGGTGGTAATTTCTAGTGGCTTGGATAGTAGTGGAGGCACCAGAGTAACATGGTAGTGGCTATAGAGTGGTGTGCTGCTAGTAGCCAGAAGTCAGTGACATCGTAGCTACACAATGGGCTATAGCGAAGCCTAGGCTAAGTGTAGGTGGCACAGTGGTGGTGTCACGGTGGCTACTAGATAGTACCATGGTGGTGCAACCTGTATGTATTTTAAAAAAAAAATTCATATAAAAAACTATACAGTCCATATGGCCAACTTGTGGAGGGCTAAAAAAAATTGCTAGATGCTCCAGAGGCCATAAATGAAAAGTTTTATATGAATCTTGACTATAATAGGCCTTTTGAACTCAATGTCAGTGTCCATTTAGGTCCACAGTGCTCTAAAAAAATGCTCTTCCCCATGATTGAAGAAAAAAATCACAAACAAACTAGGGTTTGTGTCTCCAAATCACAGCTTCAAAAATCCTTCAGCCAAGAAGCAACAAGGAGGCTCTAATACCATATAGCAGTTGATGAAAGCCAACTTCATAGTAAACCAAGATCACCTATATGCAAATAACCTATTGAAGAGAAACTGAAGAAGGAAGGAATAAGAGCTTGAAGCAATAAAGAGAAATTATATTGCAACAATGTGAAAATGAAATTATTGTACAAAAAATATAAAGGGAGAGCCTGTTTATAAAGGCCCCTAGGAAGCTTGTAGAACAAGCTAGAAAGTGCTAGAAAGTGGTAGGAGATAAGAATGACAACTAAGCATGTGCCCACAAAAGGTGGGACATCCTCAATCAAGGTGAGAGGATAAGTATGACTTAGATAGGAACAAACTCCAGTGTTTTCAACAACTCCTAGTCTACAACTAATAAATAAATGCATTAACCTAAGTAAGCTTAAGTAAAAGAGTAAATAATTATAATTTACTCTTAACACTTCTAAGAGATGTCTTGTGGTCTGCCATACTATCACCATACTCGAGTCAATGTGAATCTCTCAATCACCTAGATCAAATGACCAATCAATGGTTGAGAGGAAAATATGTGGCCAAGCTCCACCCAGGTGTCATCCCATGCCTTAGTGTCTCTCAAGGGTCGCCACACTACCGCTACTAGGTCATCTAATAGACCTCTCCACTGCTCAACCTTACCTAGAGCTATCTGGATCATCTATCTATGGTACCTGCATATGTAGGGCTCCTATTCCTACCTCCAATCAGCATAAATGGGCCTCGTAATGGGTAAATGCTCCCGTGCCCATACTCAATGAACATAGATGCCTGCTACCATGCTCTTCCTCTCATGATGCACTATCTCATGCATCTCATAGTACATGTGTTCTAGCATACACTGACCCCATCTGAATCTCACAGGCTCATCTAACATCCTTTGGAGAATCCATCCCCATTTACACTCAAGTTCATGTTGACCTCTATCAGGCATAAGAAAACAACTAATGAATACTCTGACTACTATTGCCAACCTATGGTTAGGACCATATGTGTGCACTAGCTTGTCCCACATGATGGCTTGGCCCATGATAAAATCCTCTTGAAATATGGCCCTCAGTGCCATAGTCCTTGGTCATGGCTGTGTGTCATATACCACTCATGGTTTGTGGAATGGGATCTAAAGTATCCTATAGATGTCCTCTAGGGTGATGGTCATCTCTCCTAGTGGAAAGTGAAATGTGTTCATTTTTGAATGGAAACACTCAACTAGTGTAGTCAATAACCCATGATTCACCACTAATGCAAGAATCTAACAAAGATATGATAGGCCTAAAGAGTTAATGTGTACCAGCTCTACAACATCCAACTATCTGATTAGTGCCTCATAGGTAGGATAGTGTGATCTGAATGATACATCTTAAAAAGTAACCTACAAACATACAAATGACATGTGCCCGATCAACATCTGACATGTGGAAATGATGAATGAAATCTTGAAACAACAACGTAAAATGAAAATTTTCAAACTTTGCATTTAACACAATTTTTTCACATGAGATTTCATTTTCTCACATGAGAATTCATTTCTTCCCTTGACATTTCACATCTTCAAGTGAGAAATCATACATATGTGCACACAAAAACAATGTTATCAAGGGTTTCTTGCATGAGAGATGGGTACCTTATGTGCGAGGAAACCTGTCATACTAGGAAAAGATTTACCAAATTAGTACTTCCTCGCATGCAAACATTCACAGACCTATGCGAATAGTGAGGTCGTTGCACGAAAACCCATGAACAAAGACTTAAAAATGACTAAAAATGAATAATTTTTTCTAAAAATGCATAAAAATTGAAATGCAAGGAAAGATTATGGATGACTCAATAGAGGTCCATAGTTTTCTAACCAATTGTGTCATCTGGAACACTCAAATTGATGCCTCTACAAGGGGACCACCATTTTCTCTTTAGTACCCCTTTTCCACAAAAAAAAAAATGCACAAATGAATTGAAAAAGATATTTTTGGCCTTTATATAGGTTTTGACATAATTTTTCAAAGTGCTCTGATTGACGCAATAATCACCTCCTAGCTAATTTGGTTGCTTTAAACTCATTTTCAAGGTCAAATTTGAAATCTAACATGTGTAAACAACTAAAAATCATATTTTATAATTTTTAGACTAATGCGATTGAATGCTTGTGTAATCCATTTTTTTTTATGCTTTGTGAATCTTTGAATCTTTTCAAATCACATTTTCTTCAAATTTTCTAATTTCTTTGGAAAATTCAACTCTAGTCAACTCTAGTCAAACTTTGTCTTTTGAACCTCAAAATCACTTTGGATCGACTCCAAATTTTCTTCAAATCTTCTTGATCTCTTCTATATTCTTTTGATCCTTAGATTTCTTCATTATCTTTCAATATACTTCTCTTCATCACTATTCTAGTGTGTCATCTTTCGATTTCACTCCTAAGGGGGCAGGATGAATGCATTTCTACATCAATCAAATATTGCTTCAATTTAATCTAATCTCAATGTCCCAATCACTTGAGACATCTCAACACTTAGGGCATCTTGTTCCCCTCTATCTAGAATCATATGTCATCTATCTCATCTTTTGATCAATTGATCAATCTTATAACAATTCTTGTCAGAATTTAATGGATAGGTATCGAGACAGTCTAATTCCCTAACTCTTGAGGATCAAGCCTTGTTTTGGGGATGATTCTACAACTCATGATGGGATCTTGTTATTTTTAATGTACCATTATTTAGGTGTTCTATCTAGACTTTGGAGGATTAAGCTCTATTCTAGAGATGATTGTAACTCTTGTTGAGAATTAAGTTCCATTCTGGAGATGATTCTAACTCTTGCTAAGAATTAAGCTTCATTCTAGGGATAATTCTAAGCTCTTTCTTTCAATCACTATTCAATGGATACGTATTAGGATAGTCTAACCCTGACTCCTGAGGATTAAGCCTCATTCTGGGGATAATTCTATGAATTGTGATTAATCTTGTCAACTTCTAATAGACAAGTATCGGGACAGCCTAACCCCAACTCTTGAGAATTGAGTCTTGTTTGGGAACAATTCCATGAAGTTTGATCATCTCTGTTCTTTCATTCTAGTATCTAGGTGTTCTATCTAGATTCCTTATGATTAAGCTTCATTTTGGCACCCTAAAATTGGCACATTACCGTGCTAAACCAATTTTGGCCTATTTAATTAATCTTAAAGTCCTATTTTACTAGATAATTCTAAATTTTGATTATCGCTACTTGACTTAAGTGTCAAATGCAGAAAATCATTAATTTTGCATTAATTACATATTCTATTTAATTCCTAAGTCTAATTGAATTAGCAAAGGCAAAAATATTAATCAATTTAATTTATTTTTATGAGTCATGGCAATTAAATTAAATTAAATCCCTTTTTGCTAATACACATTAGGAAATTGAATGTATTTGATTTAATTAAATGTATATCCTCACTTTAATTATTGAGTTTGATTATTTAATTAATTAAGATTATACATTTATGAGGTCATATTCAATTTTATTAAATCAAATATACTCTCCAAATTCTCTATTCAGTTTAGAAATGGAAACTTTGAGTGAACTAGAATTGGAAAAGGAATTGATTCAATTAACTTTTTCTCACACTCATAATTGAATTAGTTAATTTCATTTGCACAAGGAAGTTTCCATTCTAATTGAATCTCATTCCCAATCTTGACCATCCATTCAAATAGATCTTGGCCATTGATCAATTTTGGGTATTCTATTTAAGAAGCTTTCAATTCTTCATTTTGAAGCTTGCAAGTGAATGATATCACACTTATGCTTATATAGTTACTCACATATTTACATTCATGTTTCTTGTTAATTTTTCATATTAATATCATGTAGCTAAATTATGCATTCATTTATATTAATTATTCTTTCCTTTTCTTAGATTAAATTTGCATCTCATATAGATTAATCTTGCATATCTCATTCAACTTTACAAATCCTTCATTCTAGATGTCTAGTTGCTAGCTTCTTAATCTGATAGCAATTAGCAAAATCAATCTAGTTAGGAGGCAATAGAATGACCTATTGGTAATCTTAGATAAATGATCTCATGTTCATTCTGGTATTATTCTTCAGATAAGGATCATGTTGAAGCGTGTGTGAATCACAAAAGCCCATATTTCCCACATACAACTAGTAGTACAATTGAATGACAATCTCTACATTGATGAAAGAATTAAAGACTTATGCCAAGTGAAAGATTCAGATACATCTAATGTAGTAATCAAAGAACTCCTTGAGTAGAATCTCAATCTTCAAGAAGTCAAAAAGCTGAAGAGAGAGAAAGAATTCCAATCAGTTAGGAGATGTGAAAACTTGAAACAAATGAACAAAGTCAATGAATAAAAGAGAAAACTAATTAAATCCATGAATTATCCCTTCAACAAATATATTTTATTGATCAAATCACTAGTACAAATGAAGATCTTATAAACCTAAAATTAGAGAATGAAAGACTGTAGAATGATCTTAGCATTGAAAAGAAAACCAATGAGAGTTTGATGAAATCTCAAGAAAGAATGAATCAATTAAATAAGAAAAACCAATTATATAGACACAAAAGAAAATATGGATTAGGATACATAGATGAAGGTGAATCATCTCAGTAAGGAGCTCAAAAGAATAAAAGACCTACTTGAAATCATTGTGGTAAGATAGATTATACATCTAATAAGTGTTAGAGCAATGGTAAATCAAAGTTTAGTGGAAAGTGCTACAACTGCAACAAGATAGGACACCGAGAAAGCTAATGCAAAGAGAAAACTAAATTTGAAGGAAGGTGTTTCAATTGCAACAAAAAAGCACATAGATCTTCAAAATGCAAGACCAAGAAGTGGAACCCAATAGAGAAAATTGTGAAAGCAATATTTGGTTTGGATTACAATACATGATGTAGATGTCACTGCTATGGTGATTTTGAACACATTGGAGAAAATTTTGTAAAACATCATATGAGGAAAATAGGCATGCTAAAAAAGAGATGTTTTGTTTGTACAGAGCTTGGACATCTTGCCAAGAACTATATGAATAGAGGAAGAGTTGAAGATGAAAAGAAAGCTAAGGCTGACAATATTAGGAGACAAATGAGGCAAAAATGGGTACAAAAATCTCCAAAGAATACAAGCCAAATTTCTAAAACTATTGACACCCAAGTCAATGAGTTGGGTGATTCAACTATTTCAACTTAGACATCCATGTAGGTTACTGGAACTAAGATTTAGAAGATGGTATCCAACATTAGTTCTAGTTAGCAAGAAAATGACCCATATCAACATTTAAGATGCATGAGGATCATTGAGCCATGATGACAATTGAATAACTTATCAAGAAATGTCAGGTTACATATCTTTAGGAAGTTTTGAATCTACCAAGTGATGGAGACCTTACCAAGTTGAAGGTGTATTCCAAGAATTTAAGACCAAACCAAGTGGAGGACAACCTTTCACTAAGTGAATATTTGTATGAAGCATTAATGGTGATCGTAAAGAATAAAATGTGTTAAAAGGAGAAAATCAAATGTATTGTTTCACCATGAATTTTTAGAGCATAGAGAAAAGAGTGATTTCAGAGCCCCAAGGATTGAAGTAGCTATTGTTGAAGATTTCTCCCATGTTCAAAACCCTACTGAGTGATGGCATTTTCTAGCAGCAAGATAAAAAAAGGTTCTAAAATTTTAGTTCATCGCATGGATTAAAAGCTCCCACATTAAAATTGGCACACAAAAAGTAGAGGCACTTGACCCTACTAGAGTGAAATCTCAGATTCCACCAAAGGTACTCCTCATACATGACATTAGGTCATTCTTCCATTGTTCAATTCAAGAGCTTTGAACCTTAGAAATGAGCTAGGTGTTGAGTGATCTATGTATGGATGGTGATTTAAAACCTAAGCATGCACATTTGGAAACAAAGGGTTTGACACACATCATGCACCTACCGAGGGAATTCCAAGGGAAGTGGATCAGATACATCTTGAGCCATGTCCATGACATGTAATTTTGGTTGGATCACCCTATTGTAATACCAAAAATGATTGTTCATAGGATTAGTGGTTTGCCCATGCTAAACAAGGTAAGGACCATGAAAACCCTAGGTCAAGTTGAATTGACAAAGAAAACTCATTTTGAGTGGGATGGTAGAGGAATGAAGCTTAATAGAGTGACATACACGAAAACAAAGTTTGGAATACATGTTATTGCTTACAAGATATATAGCTCGAGTAGAATGAATAATGTTCCATCTGAAGCAATTGACCTAGGGCTAAAGGTGGTGAAAAATAATGTCTTTTGACCTTGTTGAGATACTATTGAGTCAATTGGGGACAAAAATGGAGTGTATCTAATTCTCTAAGAATAATCTATGTAAGTTTGGTTCTCTTTTAACCTATTTATTCTTCTATGTTCAAAAGTTTTTCCCTTGTAAAGGAACTATGGCATGGAGGAAACACATACATGTATTATATCAAATAAATTAATTTGTAGTTGAAATGGGAGAAAACTTTGTGAGTATAATGGATAGTTACTTTGAAATATTCAAAGAGAAGATGCATAATAGATATAGGATACCCAAGAAACTATTAGAAAATTATGAGGACATCTATTTTCTAGTAGACTGTGATAAAGTTTACATCTAAGAAGTTAGGCCAAGAGTGGCATGGGTAAAACCTTTGGGTTATGAAGTAAACATTGATGGCACCAAAGATATTATTGAGGCTCTTCTAAATGAGCATGTAGATCCCAAGGCTAACTATTTTGGCACATATGAAGAGGAAAAGGCTAAGATTGAACTTGAAATCAAGCTACCCCAAGAAGTAAACAAAGGAGGAAAGAGGATAGAGAAAATAATGAAGAATACCAAAGCATCAAGCTCTCCTCTCATGCTGGCTAAGGTTAGAGGAGATGACATAGAGGAAGATGAGAAAGAAGAGGAGAATGTAGAGGAAGAAGAACCTAAAGAAGAGGAGCCTCCCAATAAGAAAGTGAAGGTCATTATTACAAATCTTGCAAAGTCTTCCACTACCATATTCACCTAAAGAACTTCAAGGTCAAGGAAGAAGCTAAAATTGGGTGAACATGAAGATGAAGTAGAGTAGATCATATTTTAGAAGTTTGTCCCCACATTTGAGGAAAATTTGAAAAGATTAGAAGAAGGAAGACGCATGGGATCTTTAAAATCACTCAAGTATGACACTAGGAGTGTAGCATAGAGGAAGAAGATTGAAGATGTGTTAGTGGAAAAAATGAAAAAATGGAAGTACTCCCTAGATGAACTGGTCAAATAGGTTCCTACTAAAATTATAAAAGTAGTTACACCAATATGTGAGAATGCACTCAATGTGGCAAAAGGAATTAGAGAGAAGAATTTGGGGAAACTAATACCAAATCTTTTAGACAAGGAGGTAAATGATTCATTCAAGAAGAATTAGCAAAATATCACACCTAAATTTGATGCATTACTAATCCTTGCAAAGGATATTGAATATGTTGTAAATCAAATATTAGTGCATGGAAAAATGTCTATAGGCTTCACAAAGCTAGCAATTTTGTTGTGCAAATTGATGATAAGGATGGTAAAAAAGATGTGGAAAAAGATGATGAAGATGTAGAAATAAGGGATGATAAAATAGAAAATGTTGATGATGCTGATGAAGATGAAGACCAAGAAGCTATAGGAGAAAATCTACCTGAAATTCAAAGCATTCAAGAAATTGATGTAGAGAATATAGTAGAAGAGGTTATGGCCTCCTTTCCCCACTCTCTAAGAAAAGCCTTAGTCTAGTTAGGCTCTCAGAAGGTTTCTACCTAGTTGGTTGTGGCTAAATCTATAACACCTAGTACTTAACCAATATTTGAAGCATCATTACTGAGTGAAAAGATGAGTGAAGTTGCTAGTACTTCATCTACTGATAAGTAGGCTTAGATAATTCCAACATAAAGCTTGACCAAGAAATAGCAAGGTAATCATTCTATTAGTGTTGTTTCTATTGTTCCTACATTTATTTCTATTCCTACTTTTTCAATTGTTGTTTCTATACCAAGTGTGTCTATAATAAGTGCAATGATGGTTGAGGTTAAGCCTTAACCAAGCATGAAAGTTAAGAATAAGGGAAAAGAAATTATTTCTTCTACTATCTTCATAGAAAAGGGTAAGGATGAAAAAATTGATTTGGATGAGGAAATTGTTATTCCAAATTGGGATACCTCTGATTTTAGTCTTGAAAAAATAGATACCCTTGGTGAGTTATGGGAGAAGAGGGCTATATAGAAAAAGCTTAGAGAAGAGAGGAAAAAGGAAAACTAGATACTTGAAGACATCAAAAGCATAATTGTTGATGAGAAGAAACATATTATGGATAAACTTACAGAAGTTGTTCACAAGTACAATTAAGAGATGAATGGGCAAGAAAAACTTTTGTAGGATCATCAAAATAAAGAAAGAACATTATTGACATATGTTTCAAGTGTAGAAAGAGTAGTAGATGATCCTACATATTTCAATAATGTTCTTTCTTTATTTTTCAAGTTAAGTGACACATCTATCTTCATTAAGGATATAAAAGATAAACTATCCATGATAGATGAGGAGTTGAAGGAAAGTGAAAAACAATTGTCACTTGGTCCTAGTTGCATATCTACACATTTTATGAAGGTTAGGTACTTGATAGATCTTCAAGAAGAATTATTGAGTGAAGAAGCTAGGATTAGAGCCACACTTGTAGATATTCAAGGCATAGTCCTTCCAAATATGGATACACTACAAAAGCATAGTGCTCATGCAATGAAATTGATACATGACAATAACTTATTCATAGTAGACCCCATGATGGAGCTTTTTGCAGAAGTGTAGATAGCCTTGCATGCATCCAAGGTATTGTAAGAAAATTTGAACAAGATGATGGAAATCATTTTGAAGGTACGTGATGATTTCTTGTCACATTGGTATTAATTTTTTAATGTTTTGTACCTTTGGTATTTATGTCAAAAAGGGGGAGAAGATAATAATATTGTTGATAAAAAATAGAGTAAGCAGTTACTGAGATAAAACAGTCAAAATTGAGTTACAAATCCAGATTTTTGATATAGGGAGTTTTAACTTGTAATTTTGAGAATTCAGATTTTTGGTATGATAAGTGTTCTTGTCACTACTGCCAAAGGGGGGTATTGTTGACCTTATAGTCAAATAATTTGTTTATTAGTGACTTAACACTTAGTTAGTTTGTTTTATTGCTACAAAACTCTATAGTTAAGTTAGTTGGTTTCATTTCTGCCAAGCTCTACAGTTTCTACTGAGCATACCATTCTTCTAGCAGCATTAACCAACTTTTTTAGTTGCTACTGGTCCACATAGATAGATTGTATTTCATGCCAAGATTCATAGTGTTTATTGAGCATCTTAGGGAAATTATAGTGCTTGCTGAGTTCTACAGTGTTTATCAAGCTTCAAAGGCAATGCAAAACTTTACTTGAGTGGAGTAGTGGCTACTGAGATTTTAAGAAGTGATGGAGATCTTAGTGTTAACTAAGCTCTATTTTTGTTAACCAAGAATATCAGTGTCTACTGAGCTCATAGTATTAACCTAGTGAATTTAGTGTTTTCCAAGCCATGTAGCGTCAATTGAGTGAATTCAATATCTATGAAGTTTCTCAGTGTTCACCAAGTCTTATAGTGTTGACCTAGTTCTTTCTACTCAAATTGATCAGTGTGGACTGAGATTCTAAGGTCAATTGAATGCCAGAGTTTACCAAGTGTCAAAACATCACCAAGTTGTTTTTAGAACTTGAGTTATAGCGGTGGGTTGAGTTTGTGAATTATGATGAATTTTGCATTGTGGCCGACTCCAAAAGGTAATTAAATTGATTTATATATATGTAATGTATTATATAATATCCATTGTAATATTGAAATATGAGTAATGTGGAGAAGTTAAAAGAAGATGAGAGTGAATTAGTGAAGGCTACAAGTAGTATAAGGAATTGTAGAGACTTATCGAGCACATCAAGGTGATCATTGTAATTCAAGGAATTTCATATAGAAAATCAAATTTTTAGATCAAAGGTTAGCCACTAGTTTATCCTAATAGGTGCATTAGTCAAATCCTCTAACAAGGTGGGCTTAGCAGTCTTATACTAAATCTCGTAACATAGTGCATACTTCATTGTATGTTTGTAAATACTTTCACTAGGTGGAATAATATTCCTTATTTCTTCTAATAGGACAAGTCATCCAAAGTGACCAATTATAAGCCTTGATAGGCCAACTTTATACTATAGTACTAAAGCTTGTGGGTATCATCCCCACCCTAGTTTTAATTTCTAATTGGAAGGTTTCTCGGTCACCATTTCTTATGTCAAAGTGTTATGAATGATTTTTTTCTTTAATTCTTTCATGCATGCAACTAGTTCTAAATAATATATGAAGGATTAATTTGTGAAGTAAGTTAAAGTTTTATTGGTTCCTAATTGACCCCTCCCTTCTCAGTAACCTAGCCCACCTTATATTTCCAACAACTACATGATCCTATTGACATTAAGGTAAATTTGTTTATTAGTGACTTAACACTTATTTAGTTGGTTACATTTCTACTAAGCTCTATAATCACTACCAAGCTTATCCTTCATCCAACAGTGTTAATCAAGTGTTTTAGTTACTCTTGAGCTAAACAGTTAGAGTGCAATTCATGTCAAGCTACACAAGTGTCTACCGAGTGGTTGAGACAATTTATAGTATAGCCTAAGCATAACAGTGTTTATCTAGCTATCTAGTAGAAATGATAAAGATCTTAGTGTTAACTAAGCTTTGTAGTGTTAACCAAGTTCTACAGTGTCTACTGAGCTTGCAATGCTAACAAAGTGAATCTAGTGTTAATCGAGTTATTCAATGTCAACTGAGTGATTCTGTATCTACCAAGTTTCTCAATGTTTACTGAGTCACATAATGCTGACCAAGTTCTTTCTACTTGAAGTGATCAGTATGGATCGAGCTTCAGTGTCAATCAAGTGCCAAAGTTTTCCAAGTATTGAGAGTGTTTTCCGAGTATCATAACATTGCCAAGTTTGTCTTCAGAGCCTAAATTACAATAGTTGGGCCCACTTTTTGAATTATGATTATTTTGTTATTTTAGTCGACTCTAGTAAGTATTTAATTGGATTGATATAAATGTAATTAATTGTATCATATCCAAAAGAAGAATAAAAAAAATAAAAGAGAAATAATAAGAAGCAGATGAGAGTGAATTGAAGTCTACAAGTAGTATATGGTATGTTGGTAAATAGATTGTTCTTTCTCTTAATAAATCTTAAAGCACCCAAATGTATAAAACATAATTGAATAAAATAGTTGGGAAAAAAGTTATTTGATAACTAATTTGCCTCTAAATTATAGGTGCAGCTCCCTTGCCTATGGTTTTCAAAGAATTTGTTTATTTCTAATTCTACTATGGTATGTTCTTGACCAAAGAACAAAAGAGGTAAACCAAGTTAGGTCTAGGAAGAACTAACTTAGGCAATGGATTGTTATTGGGATGAGATCAATTCTTAAAATTCATACATCTTATGAATCTATGTAATTGATAATGCAATTGCAAAAACTTGTAATATGAGTAAAATGCAAGATTAAATGATATGAAGCTAAGATGCAAGATGATAGTTTTCATATCATGACATAAGTATCCCTTTTAACTCTAGTAATTCTCCAATTACTTGTAAGTTCAATAAATTTAATAGAGAAACAAAAGTTTGTCTTTAGATTCCTAATCTATCTTGAAATAAATAGATAGACTAACATATGCATGGGACAGTAAATCAATGGTATCAAAACACTTCTATTCTTGTCTCTACAACAATGACTATTTCAGACCAAAAATTGTTGACCTTTCTATTATCAAAAGAAATTACATCTATAGCTTTTTGTCATCCTCAATTCTGGCTAAGTAACAATCATCGATTACAAATCAATACATCAAAGGAAAAAAAAGAGTAGAAATGATTAGAAACCCTCAAAATAGTTCATATTCCTCTTTGATCTGTAATAGTCACCTTGGCACCAAAACTTGTATTTCCAATCTCAACGATCACTGCTAGTTCAAATTCTCACCATCAATATTAAATCAATGATCATGATTAAAGAATCATAATCCTCTTTATTTTTCTCATGTTTTTTCTTCATTGTGTTGTCTCATGATTTCATTTAACCACTTGTGAACATGCGAATACATACTATTGCTCTTTCGTAGCCTGAACTCTAGATTCCCTTTAACCACTTGCTAACATGTGACTACTCAATATTTGAATTCCCTGGACTTTACTATTCATAGCTTCGAGACCTAAAATGTTTCAAATGCCTTTTAACTTGCAATTTTGTGAATCCTTTTTATTCACCACTTTGTAACATTAAAGTTTCATCAATGCTATTAACCCACAACCTTGTGATATCCATTCAAAGCTGACTGTTTCCTTCCTTTGCACTATCACAACTTGAAACTTTAATTCATCATTTGAACTTGCAATAGTCTGAATACCTTCATTCTAACCATATCATCACTTTGCAATAGTCTGACATATAACTTTTTTCTACTATGCAATGTTGTGCTAACTATTTTAATTGGCCACTACTTTATCTCCCATCTTTGCAACCATAGGATTTAACTACCATTGATACCATGCAATGATGCAAGGATAGGATTTAACCTTAACCCTTTCTCTATTTTATAGTTTTTCTACCTTGACTTCTAGTTAGATTTAACCACATTTGATGATGTGATCTTCTTTGATCTTTAACTGTTGTTTCATTTTTCGCATCTTTGCAACCTAAATTTCTTTAGACCAGGACTGAGTTGCAATCATGTGACCTTAACTTTTTCATTTTCACAACCTAAAAACCTTTGACTGTATGATTACCTACAATGATGCAATAACTGTTTAGATTTAACTATTACCTTGTTCACGAGTTCACAACTTGGAATCTTAACTTGTCATTTAACCTACTAATATGCAAACACAAGCTTTTCACTATGTCATGACACTAACTTTAGGTTACTTTTACCAACCTATAGCCATGCAATGACTATTTGGCTTAACTACTACTATCTCTACACCTTCACAACTTTGAAGACCATAGCTTATCTAACCTCTTGCGGTCTTATGAAAACCTTAGATTGCTTGCCATGTGTTGTCTTTTTGCATCTTCATAGCTTTGATCCCAAGTTAATCTTAACTCCATGCGATGCTATGATGATAGGCTTTCACTTCTTTGATTTCTTAACCATAATTTAATTTTAACTCCTTCCAAATATGTGAATACATGTTTTCAATCTGTCGTGACATTAACTGTAGGTTAAATTTAACCTCCTGTGGCAATATGATCAATGGATTTTGTAGCTTTGTTGTGTTATCTTTGCTTTAGCATTAACTCTATGTTAATATGTAATAAGCATTAATCTTTAAGATCTAATAGTTATGATTAATGATCCTAACTCTCTTTTTTGCTTTATGGTATGAGTCCACCTTCTAGCTATGCTCATAATGGAACATAGGTGGCACTATTTCATTGCCTAGAGAATTTGATGACTAGGAGAAAAATGTATTGTAGAATGTGATTGGTCCATTGAGACACATGTCATTGCCTCTCTTTCCCACTTTAGTAAAACATCACACAATTTTAGAAAGTGGGAAAGTGAGAACCATTGATCTATACAAAATTAGATTACATCACGAAGATGATGAGCTTTATTAGAATTAGTATCTGCAATCGATAAAAACATGCCACATGGATCCTATCCTGACACATTTCTTTTCTTTCTTTTGTGGCCCACAATAAGATACAGACCCACCATCTCCATGTGGCACTTCGTCACTTCCCCACTTTGGTTATTTCTCGTGCACCTTTGAAAAGTAGGATAGTGATAGATATTGATCTGCTAAGATCTAACGGCTAGGAAGATGCATCTCTAAGGGCCATTATAATTCCATCTTAAAACACCATCCGTCAACCTAGTCTTCATCTAATGATTTGGACTTAATCTCTAAGACTTTTGACTCGTTAGCTTTGCAATGTAGATGCATGGATTAAATATAATCTATCAATTTGATTTCAAAGAGAGTCAAACCACCTTTGACCAATTTCTTTAAACATTATTAAGTAGATTCAGCATATCTAAAAGCTCCTACTATCTCCTTTGTATTTGATCAAAAAATCCACCTCCATGGGCCAAAACCTACCAAGGAGAAGGTACATTAGAATTTCCTATAGGAGTTGCAATATGAAGACTAGGAATTTCAATTTCATCTTCAAAGACATGTATTATGTTGTGAGTGAATGAAATATGATCTTTATTGGATTAGATACTAAACTTACACATTAAGAGACATGAATTTAGAATAACCCACTTGGTTCAACAAAAGAGAAGGCAAATGAGTGAAACCTAATAAAGATCTCCTAGTCTAAAGAAATCTAGATTGTACATGGTGGAATCACGTACTCATGAGACCTTAATGTAGAGTGTAAATAGAATGACAATGAACTAAACTAGACCCAAGAAATCATTGTCAAAATAGAGACTCTATGAATGTCCCATGTTTCCCTAACTACAATGCTAAGATAGCTCTCAGACTAGCATCTCAGTGATAGTTCTAGAATGGGAGTATGCTATGAATGTAAGATCTATGTGGAAAATGTAGATTATGTGAATATAATGATCCTAGAATGCTATGATATATGCATAAAAATAACCAAATAAGTGCAAAATGATATCAAATGAACAAAATTAAATTACTAAAATGACACTAGAATGATATGAAATGACTATAATAACAATGCTAATATGCTAACATGAACAATTATAAATATGCTTACAATATCGATGCATAAAACTTGGGGCCCCTTTGCTCTTGAATCTCCTTCCTATTTATAGGATTTCAAAAGGGGTTGGGTAAGAATCAATATTTTAGCTTTGACTAGAGGATGGAGGTGAAATTGAAAATATCTCATATGGCCCCAAGAGGAAAAGTCCAATGGACTTAGTTTGTGAGGATAAAAGGGGATTTTTCAATTCTTTTAAATGTAATAAGGAGGATTTCTAGTTTTGAGAAGATAAATGGATTATATTGATTTATTTATTATTCCATTTATTTTCAATTTTTTGTCTTTTCCTTTTTCCTTTTGTTTTCATTTTATGATTTAGGAATTGATTTTTCTCTCTTTAAAGTGATTTAGGTCCTTTAGATTTGATATTTGATTGATTGATTAATGACTTGATGTAACAATTGATTTGAAAGTTTTTTTTGTTCCTCTGATTTAGTCCTTAATTTGCATCATTTGATCAAAATTATGTTGTTTAGGTCTTTGCCAATTTTTGAGTGTCTAAAAATGCCCCTCTTTGAGCTAATATGGGAAGCATATTAGTTCAAAGACTATCCTAATTCTTTTTTTTTAGGTCAAATTCCAATGATTGAATGTTTGATCGATGATGTTTTGAGGTCAATATGATGTTTGATTGTTGATAACTTGATGTTTGATCGTCACTAATTTTTTTGATTAAATGTTTGATATTGCAATGTTTTTCTTGGATGTCCTAGTTTTGTTTGATTTGATGTTTAAAACTTTGAGGTAGGGTAGGATTTTTTTGATATTTCAAAAAATTTGATGCCCTGGTTTGATATGGATATATTGCCCCCTTAGAAATTAAATTGGATAAGTTGATGTGTAAAACTATTGAGAGTCCAATTTTATTTATGAAATAATGGATACGAAATGTCGCATATGTTATGTATGATGAAAATCATGTTCATGAAATTTTTTGGCCAAAATATGCTAAATAGTGCTTAAAATGTTATACAATACCCAAAAGGGGGGTTAAATAGGTCAAAAATCCATTTTCCACTTTCATTTTGACATTCCCCTTTTACGATTATGACTTGGAGCTCTGATCCTACAAAGATGGTTGTCCCGTTGTGCGAGTGTATGTTTGAGAAGGGTCATCAATACAAGCACTCAGTCGACTACAGTCCTCTGGTAAGTCATCTAGATCTTTTGTGTTTAAGATTTTTAGATATCACATGCATTTTTTTATTTTTTCAAAGAATGTTCCTATTAATATTGTATTTTAATAGTTTTAGCACATTTGATGTGTTATATAGCGCTTTTACATTCTTTTAACACGTTTGACTAATTACATGGTGCATCTATAAGCCAAAATGGCACATTTAAAACCCTAGGTTAATAATGAAATAGTGCATAAGTTGATAGATTGACACTTCCATAGGATTTTGTAATGAATTAAAATGTTTTGGCATATTTAATGTATGTTGTAGCACATATGAAGTGTTAAATAGTGCATTTGAGTTTGTAGGGTTTGCTAAGGAAATTATCTTGTTCAAAGTTGATGTTTTAGCACATATGATTGATCTCTTAGTGCGTCTGCATGAGGTAACACTTTTTCACATTTAAATAACACAAATGAAGAATGAAATGGCACTTTTGAGTTTCGTGGGGCATCTGCAAACTCCCATTGTGCTTTTGATGATTTTTGTAGTGCATATGCATATTGTAGCACATACATCTAAGGACATAGTGCATATGATGCATAGAAATATGCAAACAAAGTTTATAGCACATTTGAGCTCTATAATAGTGCTTATGAAGATGAAAATAGCACAAACAGGTTATGTAGTATTGATTGATTGTAGAAAACCTGATCATGAGCCTATTTGATAGCAAGAGTTCATAATGGACAAACAATAGGGATCCTTTGTTCATAGGGTGACATGTAGGATCAATCAATTGAGGTTGGATAGGTGAAATATAGTTCCCCCCTTAGGTTACAAAGTAGGGTAACTAACATGTTATTTTGTGGATATAGAGTAGTACGAATGATAGGTACAAGATAGAACTAGTAGCTGACTAGGTAGATAATTGATAGGTGATTGATGTAAGATAACTATTTATGATACAAGAGTGATGTCATTGTTGCATTGTTTGATGAACAAGTACATGGGTGTAAGCTCATGTTGTAAGGATTATATCCATGGCCCTTGGAGCCTATAGGAATATTATCCTATTTAGGAGTGAAAAGTCATGGAGAAATGTGGATTCACAGATTTTCTACAAATGCCTCAGTTCCACATGAATAGAGGGTTATTGATAGCTATGGCCAAGTGGTGGCACTCATAACACAACACCTTTCACATGCCTATGGGGGAGATGATGGTCATTCCCAAGGATCTATATTGCATATTTTAGATCTCGATAGTGGGTGATTTAGTATACTATGATTAGATGGTAGGTAGGACCACATTTAAATATATCTTTGGTGATGACGACATTGGAGATGACAATGTCTCATGGTTTTAGATGCTACAGTATGAGCCATTGTTGGCTATTTTGGTAGGAATGATAGGGGGATTCCTTTTAGCAAATAGACAAGAATAGGGATGTCTAGTTGTATGAGGTCATATCATACATGATATGATTGAGTAGCCATAGAGATTTGCATGGGGTAGTTGCATATTGGCACATTTATATCATGATTTGCATTGGGTTGTGTACTGCAGTGCATCTTCATTATCAGATAGGGTAGTTTTGTTATAGATATGGACATGGGAGAATCTACCTATTACTTGGCCAATATGTGTGTGATAATGAACATAGTACATACCTTACATATACACTTATTTAGGTGCTATTATGTAGCCCCATCTGGGTAAGAAAAAGTATTGGCGACAGATGGTGGATGACCTTTATGAGGTCATATAAAGGCCATATAGGTTTACAAAGGTATGGGAGGAGGATGATGATGGGATGGTGTATTTCTTTAGTCTGCAATATTTTCTTGGTTGGATTCCATTGGTGATAGAGAGATTCTACTTTAGGCAGGTCATGAGATAGTTTTGTAGGCGGTAGGGCATGCCACAAGGATTAGCTCATTCTTCTTGGGTATAGTCAGAGAGGGTAGTATGGGGGCTAACCTTGGAGTATGAGGCCTAATGAGAGGCATTTTTGTAGATGATTGAGATGCCAAAGGTATGGGCATTGAGGGATGGGTAGGTAGACATAGGAATGGAGGGTGATTATGCTCGATTGTTTAGAGAGCACCCATTTCTTAGATATATAGATCCAGTAGAGCAGATTCCTAGTATTGATGAGCCATCTAGTGGAGGGGATGATGGGGATGAGGATAGATGTGAGATAGGTAGAGGTCAATGTTAGGAAAGAGGTAGAGTCAGAGGCATGACTAGAGATGGGGTGAGAGTATGAGGGAGGTATGGAGGTCAAGGATGAGTAGCAACAATACCACAAGGATAGATAGTAGTATGGGGCCCTTTGTAGAGGCTAGTAGATGTGGGGGTGGAGAGAAATAGAGAGGTTCATGGGTGAGGTGGGGTGGTGATGAGAGGAGGTGGGATAGGCAGTGATGTAGGGTCTAGCTAACTGGCAGCAGATATGGGCCAGAGCAAGGAAGAGTAGACTAGAGCTTGATTGCTTGATCATGTTTGGTTTGTCAGGGGACAGGGGCCTAGGACACAGGTTCTGATCTTAGGGGCATAAGATTTGTATCCATAGGTATAGTAGTAGGTACCATCATAGGTGTAGCCACCACTAGAGAGACTAGCATAGTCATCAAATATAGAGGCTCGAATGAGTGCCATGGAGGCATGGATGAGTGAGCTTACAAGCACATTGCAGACCTTCATAGGGATGATGGCATCAAAGCCACCACCACCACCAAGGATAGAGGATGCAAGTATGAGCTAGATGGCCACAGGGATGCTATAGAGATAGGCTATAGATCCCATAGATTAGGCCACATGAGATGGGAGTAGTGTCTTCATTCAGCATGCACCTCTTGATCAAACACAAAAAGAGGACATAGGTGATGAGACACATGATTGATTAGATGTATCATTTTGTATCACATGTTTTTGGCTTATCATGTATTTTTCTTAGGATTATGACTCCTTTGATGGATTATAATTTGATCTTTTTGATGTATGTGAACCCATTGTGATATATGATCATCGATTCATGTTTTTCCTTATGGATGCTTGCATCTATGTATCATGGATTTTATGTTATGGATGTTATGGATGTATGTAGGTGATAGGCATGTTTATGCATTTTTTGGTTTTTGATAGTTGTAGATGTGGATGATTGATGTAGATACATGAATGACTAATGTAGGAAATAGATGATCAATGCATGATATGTAGATGGTAGATATGAAAATGTGTAAATGAGATGCAATGCAATGAAAATAGAATAGTATAATAGATGATAATGGAAGTGGAACAATAAAAATAATAAAAATGAAAATTGATGAAAAATATAAGAAAAATGAATGTACTAAAATATGTGATAAGGTGATATAAAATGAATGAATATGATGATGATAAAAGATGAAAATAAAATGGAAATGAAAAGGAAAGAAAATGTGATAAAATAAAAATAAAAATAGAAATAAATGAAAATGGATGGTAAGGTGATGAGAATAATGAAAATGAACATGAAAATGATGGAGAATGTGATGTAAATAAAAATGAACAAATAATAAGAAGATTATGATAATAATGAAATGGGATGAGATAGAAATAAAATAAAGGAAAGAAAATGAGCAGATGGGTGAAAGTAAAAAATGGAAGAAAATAATAAATATGAAGCACAAAGACTTTAATGTGGGAAGTGTGAAAAGAAAAAGGTGATAAGAAAGTGAGGTGACAAAAAGAAAGAAAGAAAGATTGATGATAGAATGAAAGAGGACAACTCGACGGTGGAGATGCGAAGGTTGCAAAGTGACCTGAAGGAAGTGGTGGCCAAAATTGTTTGAGATTCAAAGGTCACACAATGCAATGGGTGATGATATTAAGGAAATTAGAATTGTTTGGGATTCGAAGGTCACATGATGCAAATGAATGATATGAAGGAGATTACCTAAGTGAGGAAATTATGACCAAAATTGTTTGAGATTCAAAGGTCACATAATGCAAGAGATGGCATGCAAATGGTGAGACAATGAATGAGTAACAAGTGAGCAAACATGGTGATGGAAAGTGGAGTCCATGATACAACAGAGTTGAAAGTTCTCTGTGATATTGATGTTGTTATTGGTTGTTTACAACCATGTTTCAATTATGTGTTTAATCCCTTGGATGATGATGTTTAAAGTACCCAGATAGTTCCCCATGTGTGTACCAACTATGTTTGTGAAAGGAACCCCTGTGATAATGCAATCTAGATGAATGTAGTGAATGCAACTAACTATCACTTTTGAAAATGAGATGCAAATTAAATGTCATCATTGAGCTTTGAAATAACAAGTGATATAGTAGAACCACCACTAGCTTAGATATGGTGATATGAATACTTAATCACACCAATCTTTTATTAAAACAAATTTAAAAAAATAAATTAATGAAAAAAATATACATTAAAAGATAAGATAACCAACTAGAATAAAATTTTACCACACAAAGTGAAAACACAGATGTAAATAGTCACATATTAGACAAGGGACCTCAACAAAGATGTTATGGAAAACTGGTCGAGGTACACTTGTCCTTCCAAATGAGAGAAGGCACTTATAAGTGGACACTAGTTGGGCACAAAATTCAAGGATCACTAGAGTAGAACAATGAAAACCAAAAATAAGTAAAAGGTCATTGCTTCATCCTAATATCTCTAGTCAAATACATCATTGAGGTACTAGAAGCGTGTGACTATAGAAAAGTCATTATTTATGGACCAATATTGCTGACAGTTGTGTGCAATAGTGTCAAATTTGTTCTATTCTTATTGGATCAAAGTGATTGGGTGATGTTGTAGTAGGATGTCTAGGGTACTAGTGGTAAAAATGCAATGGAATGTATGGTAGATGCATTGCAAACTATATGTCAGTGGGGGAAGTGGGGTGTCGTTATGTCAGGTAGAGCAATAAGTGTACTTGGTACTGGTGTGACAAGTTGCAGGGAATGGGCATGTGGCAAGGATGATGAAGTGTAAAAAAAATGGGGAGATGTCTATAAGGATATCCATAGGTGGTTAAGGAGTGAGAAACAATGAAGTGATAGGTATTTCTATTGCACAAATGTTTCCTCATAACTTGAAAGAAGTGTTAGGTTGTCAATATGCCAGGTTCACTAGATCAGTCAGGACAGGAGGTAGAGGGAGGGGATGCTACTAAGGGAAGCTGGGTGAGGCAAGAAAGAAGGGAAAAACATGCTCGATAGACATCAAGAAAACTAGTGTATCAGCCTAAGCTCTAGGCATTGGTGGAAGAACATGGTTAGTCAAGTCAAGTAGATGCGAGGTAGATGCATCCTAATAGCACAGAAGTCAAGGAGGAGGAGCCTCCCTTTGCAACATTGTTAATGTTGTTAGGGAGTGTAGCATAATAGGAATTGTAGGAAGAAATGAGGGACAATCTAGTGACAACAACAGAGGATAGTCTATACAGGGAAGCAAAAAAGCATACTTGACAGGTTGGTTAGTGTGGGGAAAAAAAACTCTTTAGGGAAGGAGTGGAAGGTCATTGACAACATTAGTAATGTTGAAGTGATGAGTGTTGTAACTCGGTTAATTAGTTTGGTGATCCCACTACATGAGATAGTGGGCAAAGAGGTGGGAGTGCTAGGCACATCTGAGTCAAAGTTAGAGGCTGGAGGTTTTTCATGAGAAGTGGAGGAGTTATGAAAGGCTTTTTCCATGAAAAGGGTCTCAATGGAGAATGTAGAGAAAGAAGCCACATTTTTGTTAGGTTTGATAGATAAGGCCCAAGAGGATGAGTGCAAATAGAAGCCAGATGACTCTGAGTTGTGTTGGATGTAGAAGGGGCATGAGTGCATTCACTAGAAGAAGAACTACAAGTGGAGAGGGCTCAAGAAGAGGGAAATGACGTGGGGCTTTAAGCTAAGTGCACTCAAATGTAAAGGTTATATGATTCCTATAGGATAGTGTAGGAAGGTTTGGAAAGTGCATGGAATGAGTTGGTGTTACTACAAGTGCAATTAGAGTCATTTAAGGATGTGGTAGCAAAGATGAATGCCAAGACTGTGTAGTGGCAAGAATGGTTAATAGCTAGCGAGGGATGGGTAAGATAGCTACAAAAGTGACTCAATGAGGCAAGAGAAGAAGTGGAGTTGTGGGAAATGGCGACTGATTAAATGCAGCAAGAATGGGATGTGGCCTAGCTAGCGATTATGGCTCTAGCTATTAATAAGTTGGTAGACAATGTGTTTATAGACATGCAAAGGATGTTGAAGGTACACCATGAATGTGCCTATTACATGGGTCTTTATTATCAGTCTACCTCAATAGAGCATCGATGAGAGACATAGTTTGTAGATAGGGTGTTCACACACCTATTAAATGCGTAGTTCCACAATAGGAGATTCTCAATACCCATAGATGTTGTTTGGCTACCAAGAAGATCCTCAGTAGGTGCTTCATCTTCTGGTACTTCACTGATGGGAATGTCCCTAGATGAAGGACCTAGCATGCCACCTCAATGAGGAAGGCTAGAATAAAAATGATAGTGTAATGTGTATGTGTGCCATTATGATAAATAAAAACATGGTTTGTGTTGTTGCAAAAGGATGTATGGAAAACATAGCTAAGTACTTTGGTAGGCTTACACTTGTGTCCACTTTTGTGGCATTTTGAGAATAAATGTTTTTGATGGTTTCAGGAAATATTTGGAAAAAAAATTGAATGTTTTTGGAAGTTTTGAAGGATATTTGAATGTTTTTGGAATTTTTGAAAAATATTTGAATGTTTTTGGAATTTTTGAAAAATATTTTAATGGTTTTGGAATTTTTGAAAATTATTTAAATATTTCTGGAAGTTTTTAAGGATATTTGAATGTTTTTGGAATTTTTGAAAAATATTTGAATCTATTTGAAATTTTTTAAAAAATATTTGGATGTTTTTGGAACTTTTGAACAATATTTAAATGGTTTTTTGAATTTTTTGAAAAATTTAGGAAAGTTTTGACAAGGCCCAGAAATGATGTGAAGTGAGAGGAAGAGTGACCTTTACTTATGACAAGGAGATCAATAGTGGGCATTGAATGAAAGATGAATATGAACTTGTGCAAAATTTGGGAAGCTAAAGTGGATGAGGTGGAAAAGGAAAGAAGTGCTAACTCATGAAAATAGTTGGGAAATTTTGTACATATTGATAGCCTTTGTGTGTCAAGATAGATTTTTCATGGGGCCCTAAAAATTATGTGGCTCTAGAAAGTACTTGTGATGCCTAAAAAGGCATGTGGGGTCCTTGAAAAAAGACAATTGGACTACGAAAGGCACTAGAGTGGCCTAAATAGGTCCTTGGGGGTTTGAAAAGGGTGTTTAGGCCTTGAAAAATGTGCTAGGGGTTGTGGAAAGGGTATGAGGGGCCTAAAAGGGTGTTTGGGGGCCTGAAATGGGTGCTTGGGTCATGAAAAAGGTGCTTGAGGCCTTGGAAAAGGCGCTAGGGGCCTAAAAAGGTGATTAGGGGCCTAAAAAGGTGCTAGAGCAGCCCAAAAAGGTGCTTGGGAGGCCTACAGTCTCTCAAGAATATACTTATCTATTCTAGGCTCGTGTTGGACGGAAATGAATGAGTCAGATGGATATTCTAGCATTTCATGATAACATTGATATATTTGTTAAAGGTAGAGGGATCAATCGTGCTCCCTACAACATAAATAACAATGGAAATTCATTGAGAGTTGTTGTTCTTGTGTAAGAGATACAAATTGGGATATCTTCAACTAACCGCATTGTTCTGAATTTTCCTAAGCCTAAGGAAATGCTTCAAGAGATAACTACGTTGCTTCTTAATTTCATGTGGCAGAGTGGAGGACCGAAAAATCCTTGTTGGAAAAATTTAAATAAGCTTTTTAAAGACACATTTATTACTCTTTGTGCTATTTTGGGGTATTTTGGAATATATTCAAATATTTTTTGGGATTTTTGATAATTTATGACCCTTTTTAGTAATTTTAAACAATTTTTCACTATTTTTGGCAATTGTAAACAATTATTGACTGTTTTTGGCAATTTTTGAATTTTTTTGGTAAATTTTAACAACTTTTGAAATTTTTAATAATTTTTGAGAATTTTTGAATTTTTGAATTATTTATGATAACTATTTTTTGTAATTTTTGACAATTTTTTAATGTTTTTGGGATTTCTTGACAATTTTTGACTATATTTGGTTGTTTTGGCTTTGGTAAGTAGTGAAAAAGGAGGTGAGGGAGATTTGTTGGAATATTGGAATCACTAGGGTGCGCTTAAAGGCCAAAAGATGTTTGTTTGGAGCACAATGGAGGAGAAAATGGATTTTGGGGACCAAACATGAATTGATAAGGCTAAAATAAGATTTGCAAGGCCACCTATGGATATACGAGGGTAGAAAAATTGATGCTGGTGGAGAGATGAGATGTACATTTATTTTCTTGCAATTCATGCCTATGGTATCTTAAAACATAATTTGACTCCATGTTTCCTCAGAGTCGCCCCCCTGTCTATTGTGAACTATTGCTACTACCAAGAAACCACTGAATTGTGATCCATAAGTGTTTTGAATTGGATATGTGAAAAAGTAACTCAAGTGTGGCATTTTGGACCCCTTGATTCCATTTTTTGTCAAATATGGTAGTGTTCAAAAAGGCCACAAATGAGCAAAACTTGTGTCTAAGGTGAAACTGGACCTTGGCTTTGTTAATTTCAGCATTGAAAGACTTGTGTTCTTTTAGGAAGCCAAAAGGTGTTATTCCTCTCTCCTTTTATACCATTTTTTTTCAAAAAAAATTGGTGTTTTTTGATATTTTTTTTTTTTGATTTTTCAGCAATGAGGTGCTTCCTCAAAGCTTTAGACATAGAACTATTTGAGGTGAATGTTGTTGATAGGTTCTACTAGTTCCTCAAAATCACAATTAGAGAGTTGATAGGTACTGGTTCCAAAGGATTTTGTGATGATGTAGGGGCCAATCTAATTGGCTTCCCATTTTCCTTTTTTTTCCCTCATGGCCTAATTTTTAGGGTTTTCCTTGAGGACTAAGTCTCCTACTTGAAAGGCACAGGGTTTGACCTTTTTGTTGTAGTCTCTAGATAGTCTATTCTAATACACTTTAAGATACTCATGCATTTTTCACTGATGTTTTTCTATGAGTTCTAACTTCCCTAGATGGGAAACTTTGTAGTCTTCATTTGATAGAATTTCATAAAGGGTGACTCTCAGGAATGGGATTTCAACTTCTAGAGGAAGAATAGCCTTACAATCATAGACTAAGGAAAACAGTGTTGCACTTATAGGTGTGCTAACATTAGTCCTATATGCCCATAGGGTTGGATTCAACTCTAAGTGCCATTCCCTACTAGTATCATTTACAATCTTCTTAAGAATGTTGATAATGTTTTTGTTGGTGGCCTCCACTTGTCCATTGCCTGAGGGATAGTAGATTGAAGAGGAATGGTGTATAATGTGAAACTTCTCACATAATTTGTCAACTACTTGATTTTTAAAGTACAAGGCATTATCTATGAGGATGGCATGAGGGATGCCAAACTGGTAAATGATGTGGTTTAATATGAATGAAGATTTTTTTTTGGGTAGAGTTTGCAAGTGGTGCTACTTTAACCCACTTGGTAAAGTATTTAGTTGTACTGATGATCCATTTGTGTCTACCCAAGGAAGGTGGGTGAATTGTGCCTATCAAATCAAAACCCAAAAGATAGAAATGCCATGGTGTGACCAAAAGGTTAAGCTCTTGGGCTGGCACATCAATAAGGTTACCATGGATTTGATACTTTTGGAAAGTTTTAACATAGTCAATAGAATCATTTCCTAAGAATTTTCTTTGCTAGCGTAAACCTATTGGAGTGTGACCCATAGATACTTGCATTGACTTCTTGCAAGGTGACTCTTGACTCATCTTTTCAAGACATCTAAAAAAATTACTATCAAGACCTTTCATATACAACATATCAGCCACCAAAGTGTAGTGCAAGGTCTATTAAATGAAATTACATATTTAGTTCCATGAAAGATCAAAGGGAATGGTGTTATCAAAGAGGTAGTTGATGATGGAGTTATACTAGACAAAATCAAGGGTGTCTAAATGGAAAATAATGAGGGAATCTAGTTGATTAAAGAGGGGTTGAACCACCTCTTCTACTAAGAACTCACATCCCTCATGCTACTCTCGTAACTAAAACAAGGAGGCCAAAGTGGCCATGGTGTCTACTGCTCTATTCTTATCTCCAGGTATTTGTTCAAAAGTAATGTGAACAAAACATGTCTTAAGTGTGTCAAACATATGTTTGTAAGGCAATAAATTTTCATCCTTGGTCTGATAGGTACATTGGTGACTAGATTGATGATCAATTGAGAATCTCCATAAACTTATAACATTGTTAATTTCCATTCTAAGGATAGTTTGAGGCCTAAGATCACAACTTCATATTCTACCATGTTGTTTATGTAGGGAAAAAGTAGTTCATAAAACTTAGGGATGGTAATACCTAGGGTTGTAATGAATAAAATGCCAGTGCCTAAACCATGGTGTGTATAAGAACCATCAAAATAGAACTTCCAAGTGACTAGCTCTATTTGAAGAATGTGCATATTTGGAAAATTAGCTAAGATAGGATTCAAGCTCTCTATGGGTGTATCTGCCAATTGATTAGCAATGGCTTGTCACTTTTACTTTTTTCCCATCAATATACTCAATATCAAACTCACTTAGGATCATTACCCACTTGGCTAATCTACTAGTTAATGTTGTCTTTCTAAGGAGGTACTTGAGGGGATCAATCTTAGAAATGAGCTTAACTCTATGTATCAATAGGTAGTGACACAAATTTTGGGAAGCAAAAACTATGACCAAGCAAGATTTTTCAATTAAGGTGTAGTTGAGCTCATAATTGACCAAGGTTTAGGTGATGTAATAAATGGAACTTTCTTTTCCTTGATCATTTTCTTGTGCTAAGAGGGCTCCTATTGATTTTCTAGTCAAGGAGATGTAGATTAATAAAGGTTTGTGTGGTATTGGAGGCACCAACATGAGTAGATTCATCAAGTAACTTTTGAGAAGTTCAAAGGGTGTCCGACACTAATCATCCCATTTAAAGGCTATATCTTTATGAAGTAGATGGGTGAAATGTACACATTTCCCTACTAACTGAGATATGTAGTGATGGACTAATTGAAGTCTGCCTTGAAGAGAATGCAACTGACTCAAGTTCTTTGGAGGTTGCATGTTGATTTTAGCTTATACCTTTTTAGGATCAACCTCAATCCCTTTGGCTAAAACTATTTAGTTGAGGAGTTTGCTATATTTTATAGAAAAAGTACATTTTTTGGGTTTAGCCTAACTTCGAATGCTTCTAGGAGGGTAAATATCTTGTCCAAGATGGGAAGATCATCTTCTTAGGTATGAGATTTGGCAAGGATATCGTCCACATAGTCTTTCATAAAAATGTGAATCATGTCATGAGAGATAGTGGTCATGGCTTGTTGATAGGTGGCCCTTGCATTCTTGAGAGAAAAATGCATGACATTCCAACAAAATGTGCCCCATGCACAAGTAAAAGACATTTTCTCTTGATCCTGGGGTGCTATCTAAATTTGGTTGTACCCTAAAAATCCATCCATGAGTCAAAACATGGAATGGCCTGCTGTCAAATCTTCAGTCATGTGAATATTGGGAAAGGGGAAATCATCTTTGGGACATGCTTTATTTACATCTTGAAAATCAATATAGATGTGTATGCTACCATCCTTTTTTGATATATGATATCCATGATGCATAAGCTAAGGGCGAGATGAAGTTGGTGTTGAGCAATTTCTCTAGTTTTGTTTTGACTAGAAAGGCTATGTGGGGATGCATTTTTCTTTATGATTTTCTTAACTAGCTTGGCCTCTGGAGAAATGTTGAGGTGATGAAGGATTAGAGTTGGGTGTAATCTGGACATGTCTACATAAGAATACACAAAGTTTATTTGCCTCTCTTTGAAGAAGCGAATGAATGTGCTTCTTTCTTCTATGTTTAAAGACTATGCAAAATAGATGATCCTTGGTTATTCTCTATTCCAATGTTGACTTTTTCTATAGGTTCAAGTAGGATAGTTGATCTTTTCTCTAAGTGCTTAGGTAGAGTATTAATCATCCCATCTGTGGGTGCCACAGTTGGGTTTTCACCGTTGGATGTGTCATTTCTATTTTTTTCTTAAGATCAGCTACAACCTGGTGTTGGTCATTAAGGCTTTGATATGCTCAGCCTATTTTGGCATGACTGAGATGATTGATAACAAACCCATAGCTGTGCATTTCTACTATTCTTTGTAGATGGGATGGCTCAATGGCATTAAGGTAGACAAAGACATTGTGGTCAGTGTCAAAATTAGGAATAAGGTGAGGGTTGATTCTATCCTAGCTAATGAGCTTAGAATGGACTAAAAAGAGTGGTTCATAATATGGATAAGGTTTGGTAAGATTTAAAGACATGAGCTTGTCTGGAAATTCATATGTTGTATCAACTAGGTCTATAACATGTGCTTCCTTTAAAGTATCAGGAAAAGTAGAGCTGGTGAGTGGCTCATAGTAGTCATCTTTGACTTCTGTTGGAAAGAAGTTGGGAAATAAAGTTTGAAACTGAAACCCTTCAATAGGTTCATCATCCTCATATGATGTTATGTGACATGTCTATTCTCTATCAACCGCTAAGTTATTCTAATGTGTGTTGGCTCTTGGTGAAGTAAAGTCTGAATGAAAGGTTGATCCTTATGCACTGAAACTATTGTATGCTGGAATGTCAACACAATCAAATTCTTTTATCTTGAATGGACTCTTCAGATAATGATTCAAATTCCCACTTGTTAGAATCATCATCATCTTTGTTATTAGAGGTATTCATGAATGGTCCTCTTATAGGATGTCGATCTAGGATGGATAGGTGTACATTTTTGTTGTTAGCTATTGTTTGGTTGTTGGCATCTTTTTCTCTAGGTACCCATACCAAGGTGGAAGATGAAGAATCACAATTTTTGGAATAGGACTTGGAAGTGATCTATGCATTATCTTGTTCATAATATCCTACCCCTATTTTTGATCTATTAGACCTGAACTGTGCTACTAGGGGTTTGATTTTTCTCTTTCCCTAAAGGGCCACAACACATATATCCCCTCTTTTTCATTAATTAAAAACCTTTTCCATATAGGTGATAGGAAATGTCAATATTTTGTTCACTAATTTTTTCAATGAAGCTTGAAGGTACACCACTTAATTTGACAAAATGTGCATGGTAAGGCCTAATGGTGGATGATGGTTTCTTTTGAGATCTTGTAGAAAGTGGGGGATCAATTAATGAGCCTAAGTACTCATCTACCCCTTTGCACTAGAGTTTTCACTTCCTATCAAAATCTTTCATTATCCTATCCATTTCTTCATAGTGTGACTATTTGGGCTCTTTTGATGATAATGATGAAGGAAGGGAAGAACTTGAACAACCAACTTTCTATTTATCCTTAGTTGATGTAGATAAGTGGTTATTATCTTGGCTAGTAGAACATGAAGGGTTTGTTGATATTGACTAGTTGATGTCATTTGTTGGGGTACCAATTTCTTCTCTATTATGAGGAACAAAGGAGTTACAATATTGGGCTAGGTATTGATCCTTAGGTATGGTCACCTCTTGACCCATGTATGGAAATTTGAGACATTAATGGTAATTGGAAAGAATAGCTTGCATGTCATGGATCCATGAGCTCCATAATAGGATATTGTAGGTCAATTTTAAGTCCAAGACATAAAAAATTGTTTCTCCAAGACATAACAAATTCTTTCTTTTACAACTAGACCTACCCTGATTGACTAAATAACTATGCCCTTGGAAGATATCTCTTCATCATCATAAGCCTTAATGGTGATTTTGTTTTTGGCGTCAACAACATCCATTGTATACCCCAAGGCTTTTACCAAATTTAGTGTACTAATGTTTAGTCCTACTCTGCCATCAACCAAAGATCTTTTAACTCTTTTTTTGTGAATAAACACTTCAATGTGCAATGGGGAGTTTTGGGGATGAAAGACTAACATGTCATCTTGAGTAGAAAAGGATAAAAAGTGATGGACAACAAGGTTACTAACCATGTTTTGAAGTCTACTAACATCAAGTTCATTTTTCACTAAGGCTTTGGTGAGGATCTCTTTATGCTCAAGAGAAATTTGCAACAACTCAAAGACAGAGATATGGGTGGAAGTCCTGAGTAACTGATTGACCAAGCTATATTTGGGTAAGTTGGAACTTGTAGTTGCATGACTAGAACTTGTCACAAGGCCTAGTATGATGATTTTAGAGGCTTGACCTTAGGTAACAATGTTTAGTGACTATTTTTTTTTTTTTTATCTTCAATTATTACGACATTCATGATGTTATCAAATTTGGAGATCATGTTGATGGTATTATTGTAATGATGAGCATAATTAACCTTATCATGGAATGATGCATTCTAATTTTCTCTAGAGGATTCACCCTTTTCATGGCTAATGAAAGGGTTCTTGAAGGCCATGTGGTCTTCATTGTTGTGAAGGTTATTGACTTCAATAGTTCCATCATTAATAAATTTTTGTATAGCCCTTTTAAGGGTGTGAAATTTGTTGGTTAAATGCCCCCATTTTTGGTGGTAGGCACAAATCTACTTGTCACTCCACCACTTTGGTTTAAATTGTGGTTCATAGGGCTTGGCCTTAGGGAGTACAAGGAGTTCATTAGCTAAGATTATTTGTAATGCACTCTCATAAGGCACCCCAATAGGTTATATTCTTTAGATACATCCAAAGATTAGTATCCTCTTGGTGGAGGAGCCTTATTATAGGATACTTGTTGATTGGATGTTGAATGAGTAGCTAGATTGTGTCAGTAAAATGGACAAACATCATCCTATCTGGGTGGATTTTGTCTAGTGTTCACATTGGTATTATTGATAGTAGGATACTGTTGGTTTGGATGAGGTTATGTGTGTGCTTTAACATGGTTAGCTTTAATCACCCCATCATTGACTATATTTTTCTTGTTATTTCTCAACCACGAATTTTGTTTATTTGTGGACTGATCAGATGCATTGTGAGTTTGTGAGAAGTTGTTAAAGAAGCCTTTTCCATCCTTTGATAGCTTAATAATGTCATTATTTATCAAGGTTTCTTCTACCTTAGTGGCATTCTCTAAGGTAGTCTTAAAGTCTTTAGGCCCTTGGAGTTGAAGCCAGTAGTTCATTGATTTTGAGAGACTATTGATGAAGATGTTAGTCTTCTCTTTGTCTAGAATGTCTCTATGGTACTTTACAAATGTGTGTCTCCACCTATGTAGGAATATCTTGAATGTTTCTCAAGGAAGTTGTTTCATGTTGCACAAATCAATCATTGTAACTTTTCTTTAAATATTATGAGAGTATTCATGATGAGGATAGGAGAAAATTGATCAAAGGACTTAATGTTAGAGGGTAGCTTAGAGAACCACTCCATGGCTTTCCCTCCTAGGCTTCTAGAAAATAGGTACATTAGACATGTTGTGTTGTGGACAAATCCCATACTTAGGGTAAAATTTTTTTTAAGATGGTCTTGAGGATCTAATTTACCAAAATACTTGTATTTTGGTATCTGTACATTTTGCAGTAAAGGTGTGAAGGTGATGCTTTTATCAAATGAAAGACGACACACCTTTCTAAGGCTAAATTCTAGTGGTTGTATTTTTTCTCACTTCATCCTTTCCATTTCCAGTTGTAGGTCTTGTAGTTTTTGGCTGACAACTATTAGAAATAATCAAGATTAGCTAGGTTACTAAGAGGGGAGGGGTAAATCAATAACCTCAAAAACTTTAAATCAATTCAACACTTAACCATATAAATCATTCACCATTCATTCATCTAATCTACAACATGCATGAGAAAAAATAAACTTTCATAACATATGAACATAGTATTTTGGTGACCCAGAAACCTTCCAAATAGAAACTAAAATTGTGGTGGGGATGATACCCACAAAACTTCACTACTGTAGTATAAAGTTGGCCTGTTAGGGCTTATATTGACCACTTATGATGATCTTCCCTGTCAAGAGCAATTTGGACTGCTAGGTCCACCTTGTTAGAGGTTTTGCAAACATACAATGAAGTATGCACTCTGTTAGGAGATTTATACAAAGAGTGTTAATTCTAACCTATTAAAGGATTTAGAAAACTAATTCACCTATCAGGATGAAATAGTAGATCTAACTTGCAACTTAATTCCTGAATAGATCTTGAAGTACAGATCACCTCTTGTGACTGGTATGTCTTTGCTACTCCTTAATGACCTTGCTGAAAAATCTACTCTGCTACTAATTCACATTCACTCTTCTCAAAAAATTACATGTCCACTCCTTAACATACTCATGACAATAAAAAATGATACATTGCAAGTGATACAATACATTACATATATACCATTCCAATAATTATAGTTGCAAGGTTAGCTAAAACACAAGTAAACAAAATATTACTGAGTTGACCAAATAGTAGAAAACTTGGGCTCTTCAAGTTGACTCGGTGACCTTCTGATACTCGGCATCCATTGCATTACTTGAAATCATCATGCACTTGGTAGAAGTAGAAGCTTGGTCCATACCAATCACCTGACATAGCTTGGAACTTGGTAACCATTGGAGACTTGGTAGATATAGTGTTACTTAGTAAATATTGAAACCTTCGTTTACCTTGCTGTCACTTGGTAAACACTACATATTCATTACTCAGTAGAAAATGGCTTCATATCATGCAAACTGATGACTCAGTAGATACTATGAATCTTGGTGACCATTATCTATTTGGTAGACACTGTAAGCTTGGTAAACACTACTGAATTGCACATTCACTCAGCAACTTTAGGAATACTTAGTGTGAACTACTTAACTATTGAACTTACAAGGTAACCATTGAATACTCGATATAAACTATGGACTAAGTGATGAGCTCATTAGACATTCAGAATTGAATAAGTTTTTTCACTAATGACAAATACAACATAATGCCAATAATCTCCCCCTTTGGTATTAGTGACAAAAACACTTATGAGTCAAAACTTATGTACACTAACATTTTGATTTTTTTTATTTTTTGATTTTTCAAAATTGATCTTTGTAATGCTACTATATATACATATCTTACATATCTCCCCCATAAATATGACATAATATATACATAGCTTTATCTATACATATATCAATCTATTTTCTCCCTTATTTCTCTACAAGTCTCTTAGTATCACATATGATCTTATTATCTTCATTCTCCCCCTTTTTGATAGTAATGCCAAAAGGTATATGCAATATATTCAAATAGAGACATCAAAAAGTGAGAGAAATTTGGAGTGTACATTAAGAATAAGAGCCAATGTCTTATCCCAATTATCTTGCAAAATTGTGCAGGTGGAGAGGACCACTTGAACTTCTGCAAAAAGTTTGATCATATGGTTTGCTGCTAAAAAAATGTTATCTTGGACCAATGTTTTTGAATATGTAATATGTTTTTGCATTGGGTCCATAACTGGAAGGATCATATTCTAGATATCAATCAGTGTAGACTTGATTATGGCTTCCTCTCTAAGTAACTCTTCTTACATTTCTGACAAAAATTTCACCTTCATGTGATGTGTTGAACTTGAACTAGGGTCAAGCTGTAACCTTTGAGCACTAGCCTTCATGTCCACATTAATCTTATTCAATTTCATTAATATCCTTGGTATACCCAGTAACATCACAAACCTTTCCAAAAAGTAATGTTACATTTGTGAAGGATTGATCAAGGTTGCTCAGGATTCTAGATAATTCTACCTAATTTATTGCAATTTGCTGAAGCACTTTATTATCAAATTTCTTCTCTACCTTCTTAATGAGCTTCTCTTGACCAAAAGTGTCCTCATTGAAGTTATTCATAGCCTCTTCTAATTGTAACAAAATGTGTTGAGATGGATGAACATCAACACGTATAGCCTCAATAATTATGTTTTTGGAATTCTCAATTATTGTAAATTCTCTGTCTCTCTCTTCTCTTAGCTACTTTTTCCTTGCCTTTTACTCTAAAAGATGACTGAACAATCTCATTTCATTGGCTATGGCAATGTCCAAATCTATCTTAGGGATAACAATTTCTTTATCCAAGTCTATATCCTCATCAATTGCCTTGCTAGTAAGTAGAAGTTTTAGAGGAGTCTTTGGTTTTACTTTTGTGCTTACTTCCTTGGATTTAGAAATGGAAACAATAGTTGAAGTAGCTTGACTAGCAGAAAAGACTTGAATTGGTCCAACTAGAGGAAAACTGAGAGAAGTACCAACTGTATCCAAAATTGATGTTCCTCCCAAAATTGATGTACCAATAGGTAATATAAAAGTTGGAATATTTACAATTTAAGAACTAATTGGAACAAAAATTGGTGCAGTTAAAGCTACACGGTAGACAAAATTGTAGAACAAACTAGCAAATTTATTGAACAACCTGCAGTAGAAGTTGACATAATTGTAGAACTGGTAGTTGTGCAGACTATAGTGGTAGATTGCTCAGGTGCCAATGAAGAGTGCTACAACTCGGTAGATGAAGTAATTGACACTTCCATTGAAGATACCTAGAGCTATGAGGTGGCAGGATAGATGATATTTCTAATGTAATTGCAATAAATCTTGCTAAAGCTGATTCCAACCCTGATGATGTTGCTAGCTTATGTGGAGAGTGACGAAGGGAAGTAATGACTTCTTCTAAAATTTTAATTGGATCATCTTCTTTATCTACTTCCACCTTGTCTTCCTCTTTTGCTTCTTCCTCTTTCTCTTCATCATCAACACTTAGTGCCTGATAGTCTTCAACATCAATAGTAGCACATGGAGTGTTATCATCTTCTTTATCATCACTATCATCATCATCATCCTTGATCTCAACTAGATCATCACTTGGCTTGTGTAGATGATAGATATTCTTCCACATGTTTGTTGCATCTCTTACAACATGCTCAATATCCTTAATTAAAATCAAACACGTGTGGAATCTGATCATCATTTTACCTTCATTATTCTTCATGGCTACCTTTACTTCTGTATCAGTAAGATTTGTCAATAATTTACTCAAAGATTGTTCATAGATATCCTTCATTGTTTGTGCAATTGACTCCCATATTGGCTGAAATCTTACCAATAATTCCTTTTGAGATTTGGGGAGCAATATGGTCTGGGGAATGTTTCCATTTTCCTATTTTGGTGAGCATCAGTTCATCAATCTGCATCTTCTTGACATCAGTTCTAGTTTCAAACTTTAGAGCCTTGAAGTTTGTGATGCCAACTCGTTCTTCCATCTATTTTAGCCTTTCCTAGAAGGTAAGTGGGGGCTTGCTAAACATAACATCACCTTTACCTTTGCCTCTCCTAGTGAAAACAACTGTGGAGGCCTTTGGAGGCTTGGTAATAATTACCCTACCCTTCTTTTCTAGCTCTGCCTCCTTCTCAGCTTCTTTCTCTCCTTCTTCTTCTTCTTCTTCTTCTTCATCCTCTCCTTTACCCTTAGTAAGCATTAGGGAACTAGTGGTAGTTTTCATCTTAGCTATCTTCCTCTTGCCTTTGCTGATTTCTTGAGGTAGCTTGATTTCCAATTCAATTCTAGCTTTTGCCTCATCATATGTGCCAAATACTAGTTGCTTAGGATCTACAAGTTCATTTACTAATGCTTCAATGATGTCCCTGGTTTCATCAATATTGACCTCATAAGGGAGAGGTTTCACCCATGCAACTCAGGGCCTAATTGGCTGAATGTATACACTACCATAGTCAACCATGAAACACACATCATCTTTATAATCGTCAACAAGTTTAGGAGGAATCTTGAACCTGTTGTTCATCCTTTCTTTGAAATCTTCAAAATAATTGTCTATTATGCTGTCAAAATTTACACCCATTTTTGCAATAAACTCATTTATCTAATACAAAATGGGAACATCATTTCTCCATACAATAGAACCTTTTGATGGAAATAATTTTTGCACATAAAAGAAAAGGCACGTCAACAAAGAACCAAATTTACAAGGATTGTTCTTTGATGTTCAGATGTTGTCCATATTCTTATTTAATTGTTTGAGTAGTAATTCTGATAGATCAAATTCCATGTTTTTCTTAACAACTTTGAATGCTAAGTCCACTACCTCACATGGCATGTTGTTCAAATGACTAGAGCTATAAATCTTGTGGGCAATTAAATGAATACCAAATCTTAACTCCACATCAGAAATGGTGCTAATTTTCAAACCTCTACCCTCCCACTCAGCTAGGGTTTTCTTCTAGAGTTCATCTTGAACTAGGGTTTTGGTAGATTTTGCTTCGCTCAGTATGGGAAGGCCAGTAATCTTGTGAATCATCTTTTGGTAATCAACACAGGCTATTCTAACCATAATTGACAATTGTGTACATGGCTAAGAATATACCTAATCCATTTTATCTGAAAAATTCTTGGTAGGTGTGTGACATGTGTCAACCCTTTTGTTTTAAGATGCTCGTGCTCGAGTTTCAATGAGCCGTCAACACACATTTCTTCTAAAACACTATCTATTTCTAGGGTTCCTATCTCCTAAATTGAACACTTAAAATGAGTGTGGATGTCATTAATTAATAGTACCTTTGGTGGAATTTGAGATTTCACACCAGTAGGGTTGAGTGCTTCCACCACTACTGCAACTAGTTTGAAATTTGAGACTTTCCACTCTACACCCTTGACCAACATCTTTGAACCCCTTCTCACCTTGCTCCTACTGGTGCTTCTAGATGTCATTGTTGTTCGATAAGTGATGGAAATTTTTGAACAAATTCCTTAGCTACAAATTTGCACGAAATCACTTGGAATTGCTTGTGTGCACCTATAAATCTTTTTTCTCTATGAATACTAAAGACGCGGTGAAAAATGAAGTCAATTTCTACCCCTTTTGATTAAAATTTTCCATTAATGCTAGGTACCATACTAACGTAGTGCATGAAAAACTGTCATCCACTCACTAGCTTAGTAGAAACTTTGAGACTTGGCAATGAAACAAAACTTATATTGCTCCCAACCTAGCTCAGTTGAGTCTGTGGTCCTAACTTTGCTCAGTATGAAATAAACTCATGTGATCCTTTTGTATTTGAAATACTGATTTGGATCTTCTACTTTCTTCCATTTGGAACTACTTGAGATATAGCTTGAAGATGCAGTTCCAATCCTTCCTTAGAAGAATCTAATTGGAAATGGTGGAGTCACCCACTTCTTGAGTGACATTGCCATCATTTGAATTGTTTTGCTTGGTAGATTTAGGAATCCACTACTGTCTCATCTACTTCCTAATGTTGTCAGCTTTAGCTTTCTTCTCATCTTCAACTCTTCCTATGTTCATGTAGTTTTTAGCTATATGACCAATTTTAGTGCATGTGTAACATCTTACTATTGAATCTCTTTTTCTTAAGTGATGCCTTGTGCAGTCTATGCCAATGTGTCCATATTCTCCACAATAGTGACATCTGCACCAAGTGTTATAACCCTAACCAAATATTCCTTTGACAATTTTTTTAGTTGGATTAAATGGTTTGGATTTTCATTCAGATGCCTTGTGACCTTATTTCTTGGATTTGTGACATTTACCTTCAAATTTTGGATTCTCCTTGCATTCATTTTCTTTATGACCATGTTTACTGCAATTGTAGCATTTTCCATTGAATTTTTCTTTCCATTGCTCCAACATTTGTTTGATGTATGACCTAACTTACCATAGTGACTGCAAGTAGGTCTTTGATTCCTTTGGGCACCTTGTTTGGAAGATTCACCTTCTTCTTTGTAACCAAGTCCTACTTTACCTTTTTGCCTATAGAGATTCTACCCACTTTGTTGATTCAATTGATTCATATCTGCCTATGATTTCATCATCCTCTCATTGAGTTTATTTTTAGAAATTAGACTAGCTTTCAATCTCTCATTGATCTATCTTTTAGTGATTAAATCATTCCTTAAGCTTTCATTTTTAGATCTCAGATTTATGATTTCCTCATTTGCATTAGAGATCTGATTGATAAGAGTTTCTTGTTGAAGGGCTTGGTTTTGATTTACATTGTTCCTTGCCTCAAAGTTTTCACTTGCCTTATTCCTTTGTTCTAAGATTTCACACATTCTTATTTATTGAATTTCTTATTCTCTTTTCAATTTTCTTACCTCTTCTTGCAAAGAGCCATTCTTTGCTAGGATTTCTTTGATTGCCTCATTTGCTTCATCTGAGCTACTTGATGGGAAAAAATCTTCAATATTTTCTTCAACATACAAGCTATCAAACTTTATCTTGAGAACCACAAAGATCTAATACCAATTGTTGGAAATAATCAAGACTAGCTAGGTCACTAAGAGGGGAGGATGAATAAGTAACCTCAAAAACTTTAAATCAATTCAACACTTAACCATATAAATCATTCACCATTCATTCATCTAATCTACAACATGCATGAGAAAAAATAAACATTCATGACATATGAACACAATATTTTGGTGACCCAGAAACCTTCCAAATAGAAACTAAAACTGGGGTGTGGATGATACCCACAAAACTTCACTACTACAATATAAAGTTGGCCTATTAGGGCTTACATTGACCACTTTTGATGATCTACCCTATTAAGAGCAATTTGGACTAGTAGGTCCACCTTGTTAGAGGTTTTGCAAATATATAATGAAGTATGCACTCTATTAGGAGATTTATACAAAGACTATTAAGTCTACCTTATTAAAGAATTTAGAAAACTGATTCACCTATTAGGATGAAATAGTAGATCTGACTTACAACTTAATTTTTGAATAGATCTTGAAGTATAGACACCTCTTGTGACTGGTGTCTTTGCTGCTCCTTAATAACCTTGCTGAAAACTTTGCTCTATTGCTGATTCACATTCAGTCTTCTCAAAACATTACATGTCCACTCCTTAACATACTCATGAAAATAAAAAATGATACATAGAAAATGATACAATACATTACATATATACCATTCCAATAATTATAGTTACGAGGTTGGCTAAAACACAAGTAAACAAAATATTACTGAGCCAACCAAATAGTAGAAAACTTGGGCTCTTCAAGCTAACTTGGTGACCTTTTGATACTCGGCATCCACTCCATTACTCGGCATCATCATGCACCTGATAGAAGTAGAAGCTTGGTCCATACTAATCACATGATGTAGCTTGGAACTCAGTAACCATTGGAGGCTTGATAGATATAGTGTTACTCGATAAATATTGAAACCTTCATTTACCTTGCTTTCACTTGATAAACACTACATATTCATTACTCGGTAGAAATTGACTTCATATCATGCAAACTGATGACTCGGTAGATACTGTGAAGCTTGGTGACCATTATCTATTCAGTAGACATTGTTAGCTTGATAAACACTGTTGAATTACACATTCACTTAGTAGCTTCAGGAATACTTAGTGTGAACTGCTTAATTGCTGAACTTACAAGGTAACCACTAAATGCTCGGTATAAACTATGGACTAAGTGATGAACTTGGTAGACATTCGGAATTGAATAAGTCTTTTCACTAATGAAAAATACAACATAATGCCAATAGAAAACATCTAAAGGTGACTCTTCTTCACCTCATTTAAGATTGGTCACATCAAAGTTAGGTGGTAGTTTGGCACCTTGTTGTGCTAACACTAGTATGTAACGCTCTTTATATTTTTCAAGTATCTTGTCCATGATATCGACAAGTTCAAGATTATGCTAAAAGTCTTCCATTTTACATTTAATGCTCTTTTCATCCCACTCATTAGATGAACCCATTTTGGCAAAAGGTTCTAAAGTCTAGTTGGATAGGGGTGATTCATGGGTGATTGTATCTAATGAGAAATCTTCTAACATGAGAGGTTTAATAAGACTTAGAGATTAAGTGTGTTTGATGTTTCTTTTGACTATTCTAGCTCTCACCCATATGGGTGATTATTTTGTTTCTTTCTACTTTGCAACTATATTAATTTTACACAGTGGCATGAGAAGGGGATGGGATTTCTCTATCTCTTATGCATTTGACAATATGAGATTTCTTGTTGATCGTGGTTCATTTGGAGTGACAAGCTAGGTTTGAAAATGTGTTTGGTACTATTGATGACAACAAGCTCACTTTCACGAAGTTAGGTAGGGAACCGATGTGTGTCTTCGAACGTTTCTTGCTTGATAAGCTAGCTAAAGCAACAATGACTATTGGATCAAGGATTTCTAAATGGAACTTGTAGCTTTGCTTATCTCAAAATGGTTGTGGTCAATTTTAGAATCTCATAGTCTTGGAAAATGTCAATGAGGAAAAAGGGTATCTGAATCCATTGTCTATTTGCAAGTGTCGTGTATGCAGATAGCCTTTGTCTTATGTTTGTTCTCAAATGTGCTATAGGATTTCTCAAATGCATTATTTCAATGGGTGTATGTGCTATTTTATTGCTCACTAAGTGTTATTTTGTAGAGTAGATACATTATTTAAAGCTTTGGATGTGTTGTTTTATGAATCAAATCCATTGTTATGAAGATCAAATGTTCTATTTAACTCTTTAGATGCATCATTTTATAGTTAGATGCACTATAAAAGAGTTCAAATGCATTATAGAATGGGTCAAATACATATTTTCAAGTATAAAATGTGTTATTTCAAGGTCTTCAATAGCATTCTTGTTTTAAGCTTGGTTTTTGTATCAATTTGTAATTGTGTCTTTTTGGAAGGGCTTGGATCTGAATTGAAGTTTATTATTAAGTTTTAAAAACACATCCAAGCATAGTTTTAGTAGAAATGACAATTAAATAAAACTACACACACCTAGAAAAATGGAAGAAAAGGGCTTCCTAACAGGGTTTTCTAGAGCTAGTGACTAATGGGTTTAAGTGTTTAACCAACAATGTTCGAATTTACCTCTTTATAATAGAGAGCTTCCCATTGATGCTAAGGAAGTTTGGCACAGTCCCTTTTAGGACTATTAGAGGAAGGCTATATTCCAAACATAGTTGGCTTGCATTTGATAAGGAATGCAAGATTGGAAGGCATTCCCTCTCACTCGGCCCTCCTAAGGCAATCTCAGGAGGTAGCCTTTTTATGGCTAAGTAAATCTAGTTAAATAAAAAATAGGGAAAGTAGAAATCAAAAAAATGTTTAGGAGTTTGATCAGTCTAAAAGAGTGAGAGTATATCCCTACAAACTTGACCTCCCAAACACAATAGATAGAGTTGTTCAATTTCAAGCCCTTAACTATGGAAGACAAGGGGCTCTTAGTTAAGGTATGTGTTAGTTCATTCCCAACTTGATCATAACTAATTCTTTATAGGAGGTCTGGTATTATGATCAACTTAAAGGAGTTGAGAGCATAGGCCTTCCTTTTTTTAGGTCAACGAGATCAAGTGTTCTGCTAAACTAGGTTCTGAACTTAGAAATGCCACATTTTAATTGAAAAGGGTCGAGGTCCACCTACTTGGTTTGATGCTAGCAAAGGCTAGGTGCATTTATGAGGGTCTTCAGTCCTGTTGTGTGATGTTAGTGACCTAAGAGTTCCTTTCCATTTGAAAGAGACCTGTAAGAAACCAAAAATCAAATGTCCAAGTCAAGTTCAGAAATTTGTGACTTTAATCAAATTCACTATAGAATTAAACATTTGCATTACAAAATGTATCAGATATGCTATTTAAATTTTTAAATATGCTTTAGAAAGTAGGAAATGCAATATAAGAAGCTATAAATGTACTATAGAATGCTTTAAATATTTTACAAAATGTTTTAAATGCACTACAAAAAGATTTAGATGGTTAAAAGAATGTTCAGGAGCATTAAAATAGAGTTTGGAAGCATTGTAGCATCAGAAAATTGTAGATCTAGCTTTTGTGAGTTTGGGAATGTCTTTGGGATTTTGTTGTTGCTGTGATGGGGCTCCAAAGCATTGTAGAACTTGCAACCAATCAGATCTACAAAAGAAAATGATAGAAAATATAGATCTACAATAAAAATAGAAGATTAGAAAGAAAGATTGAAGAACAGAGAGGCTTTAAGTTTCAAAGCCCGACAATGGGTGCCATTTTGTACATGGTGGAATTGCATATTCTTGAGAGCTTAATACAAAGTGTAAATAGAATGACAATGAAATAAACTAGACCTAAGAAATCATTGTCAAAATAGAGACTCTATGAATGTCACATGTTTCGCTAACTACAATGCTAAGATAGCTCTCAGACCACCATATCAATGATAGTTCTAGAATGGGAGTATTCCAAGAATGTAAGATTTATGTGGAAAATGTAGATTATGTGAGTATAATGATCCTAGAATGTTATGATATATGCATGAAAATAACTAAATAAGTGTTAAATGATATCAAATGAACAACATAACAATGCTAAAATGACACTAGAATGATATGAAATGACTATAATAACAATGCTAATATGCTAACATGAACAATTCTAAATATGCCTATAGTATGCATGCATAAAACTTGGGTCCCTTTGCTCTTGAATCTCCCTCCTATATAAAGGATTTTAGACGGGGTTGGGGTAAGAATCATGATTTTAGCTTTTAATAGAGGATGGAGGTGAAACTAAAAATACCTCAGAAGAACCCAAGAAAAAAAGTCGAACAGACTTAGTTTGTGAGGATAAAGGGGGATTTTTCTATTCCTTTAAATGTAAAAATGAGGATTTTCACTTTTGAGAGGATAAATGGATTTTATTCATTTATTTATTATTCCATTTATTTTCAACTTTTTGTCTTTTTCTTTTTCCTTTTCTTTTTCATTTTATGATTTATGAATTTATTTTCCTCTTTTTAAAGTGATTTAGGTTCTTTTGATTTGATATTTGATTAATTGATTAATGACATGATGTAATGATTGATTTGAAAGTCTATTGTGTATCTTTGATTTAGTTGTTGATTTACATTGGTTGATCAAAATTGTGTTGTTTAGATCTTTGCCAATTTTTGGGTGTCTACAAATGCCCCTCTTTGAGATAATATGGGAAGCATATTAGTTCAAAGACTATCTTGATTCTTTGATTTTAGGTCAAATTTTGATGATTAAATGTCTAATTGATGATGATTTGATGTTAAGGTCGAGGTGAAATCCTTTAATAGGGTAGACCTAATAGTCTTTTACCAAATCTCCTAATAGAGTGCATATTTCATTGTATGTATGCAAAATCCTTTCACAAGGTGGACTAATAGTCCTTATTGCTCCTAACAGGGTAGATCACCAGAAGTGATCAATTCTAAGCCTTAATAGGCCAACTTTATCCTATAGTACTAAATCTTGTGGGTATCATCCCCACCCTAATTTTACTTTCTATTTGGAAGGTTTCTTGGTCACTATATCTTGTGTCAAAGTATTATGAATGTTTATTGCTTTCATCCTTTCATGCTTGCAATTAGACCATAATAATATATGAAGGATTAATTTGTGAAATAATTTTAAAGTTTTCTTGGTTCCTAATTCACCCCTCCCTTCTCAGTAACCTAAACTAGCTTACATTTCAAAAAAATCCATCATTAGGATGCACATCAAATCAAGCCTACCATCAAGTGGAGATTGGGTCATCACACAACCAACCTTGTCACTATCTTTTAGAGAAGAGTTAAAATCTATCATCACTAGCCAATGATTCAAATCAAAAGACTTTCTACACAAAATAGGTCTTCCTAGAATAACATTCTATTAGAATTCAAATTAGGGGCATAAATGTTAGACAAAACCCATCAAAATGTATCTCTAATGTGAGTGAAATGAATACAAATAATATTATTTTAAGGGAAACACATCTCACCTTGGATTAAAAACTCATTCAAGAAAATCACAACACCTCCTGAGGCCTCAATAGAGATACACTCAACCACTTTATCACTTTTGAAGATAGACAATTTTCCAACTTTTTCTTTAGTGAAAATTCTAACGAGGCTTTAACTAACTCCAACCAAGGAAGCATACAATAAATGACACTTACCTTTCTCTTCCTCATACATCACCATTAACCCAATGTTGAACAGTCATTTAGCATGATGATAATGTCATAAACCCTCTTGAATCTATCTCTTGAAAAGATTACCAATGATCAACTGCAAGGTTCTAGATGGCTATTTTTTAACCTGTTAGGTAACTCAATCAAAGATAAATGTTAATGTTCACAAGGAGGCCTTTGGTGGCATCTACTAATTTTGCATAACTTTGCTGAAACATAACCACAAAACCAATATATTTTTGTATTTTCTATTTTATGATGTATGAAACTTCTTATTAATGTAACTATATGAATTCATATTTTAACCATGTGTTTTGCAAATAAAATAAATAGGATAGAGTAACAAGAGATTAAAACAAATTAATAAAAGAGAAATTCCTAATGAACATGAGGCAAAGTAACAACACATATATAAATTAAATTATGAAAACAGCATGGTAGAAAACAAATTAAATTAGGAGCAACACTTCCTCAACTCCACTAATGCAATAGCCAATGAGAACTTCAATGAAAATTGAAAGATATTTCACAATTCATCAAATTGTCTAGCTATAGAAAGTGTATGCACACAAGAAAAAGTACTTTGTAAGAACAATAGTGATCCTTTCTCCAATTTATCACAAAAATAGAATTTGTGAACATAAGGAAAACACTAGAACTAAAAGATCACAAAATTATCACAATGCGATAAAACCTTTAGCTCCATTATTATTTATGAACATGAATTCACAAAAGATTAAAAAACTTCAACAAAATTTACTACACTCACAAGGAGAAAACCAATAGCATTTATTATTTCATTAAAATATTATCTTGGAGTACATATTACATCCATGTATTTATAAGAAAACCTCCTCTGCCTTTTGTGTTACTAGAGAGATATGTTCTAATGCAAACACTATGCTAAAACTAATAAAATAAAGGTAATTATATACAAACTAAGTCTCTAAATGGTGTGAAGTATGTCTCCACCTTTGTTTATATCAATTAATGGTGCATCAGGCTTTACATGACTTAAAACAATAAAATAAGAGGAAGAAAAGAATATAGAAGCCATGAGATGATCTGGGAGAAACTGCGGCTTCTAAAATACAAGCTTGGCCTTCTATAGGTGTCTCTAGGAGTTGAACTACTATCAAAATGTATTTCTAATGCATGAAATGCTTAAAAATAGCAATTGATAGCTAACCATCACTACACTACTTCATCTTTAAAGATTTTTGTTCAAATATTGATTTGGCGCACCTTGTAAAATGTGCACCTTGTGAAAGGTGCACCTTCAAAAAAGTGTACCTATGGGTGACAAGACCAAAATTGACAAAAAAATTTCTAAGTGTTAAAACTAAATTTCAAGAATTTGATTTTTATTTCCTCTTGACCAAAATGATGCGTGGATGTGCTATTCTAAACTTTTAGATTTTGGTCATGATTTTTTGAGTTCCCAAAAAATATAAGGACTCATGGAAGATTCTTTGATTTCTTGTGAAGGATGAGGTACATATGGAAGGTTCTCTAATGGTGGATGAGGTATACCAAGTGGCCTTTAGGTAAGGGAGGTAATTGATCCCAATCCATTCCTTGTGATTTGTTCCAAGGGGTATCCTATATCATTTCCACAACCATCTACATGCCCACTGGCATGAAGTAAAAGTCTAAAATGTCAAAGACATTAGTTCCATCTCCTTCCATTTCTTTAGTCCTTTCTTTCCTTGATCCAAGATTTCTATTTGAATTGGGTGTTTTAGGATCAAAGGTGATGTTTGGGCTAAAGTATTCCTTCTTTCCTCTTCTATGGCTTTTGCTAACTAGGTTCTTGTATTTAATAGGATATACTCATTTTCCTTCCCTTCTTCCTTATTTTGGGCCTCTAGTATGGTCTCTAAAACTTGTGGAAATAGAGTACTTTTCTTCTTTAAATTTTTTCTTTTCTCTCCCACCACCATCATCTCAGAAAGAAGAGCTCAAATTGAGATGAACCTCTTCTTTCTCTAGTTGAACCTCTTTTTGTTGAGCTTCTTCTTGTTGGGTTCTTTCTTGAGCAACCCTCTCTCTATTTACTCTTTACCCTCTTGATCTAGATGTACTCCACTTTCTATTCATGTTGATGTACTATCTTAGGCCTTACATGTGATTTCACATGATATGTAGGAATAATGACTTTCATTCCTTTACCTTTCTTTATTCATGAGGTTGCTTCCAAAGTTGGAGCTTGGGGAACTACATCCAAGTGAAAAGGCTTCTTGACCCACTCCATGGTTAATTGTATAATATTTAGTAGGCTCTATAATGGATATCATCATTCTCCTATCATCAGATCTCTACATTTATAATAGGTTAGTTATAAATCTTGTTCCTATTGTATAATGGGTTAATTACATCAAGAGTATCCTTGTTCCATGCCTTTAGGGGTACCTTTAAATTAAGTTCCTTGGTACAATGATCTTCAATTTATACATCTAGTATAATTTTTTTTTCCTACATGATGCTGTACCACTCGATTCTTATTGAAGTAGGAGTGAGGTGCTAGATAATCTTCCAAGGGGTATGGATCCCATTCAAAATAAAAAGTGGCTATGTCCTATTTCTATTTGACCTTAAAGGCTCTAATAGTGATAATCCAAACCCATGTTTTTTTGTTGTATTTCAGTAGTCTGTCATAAGCTCAAGCTTGTTGCCTTTTTATCTCCAATAGTAACATTCTATTTGATGGATAAAGAGGGAGAAATTTTGGGTATAGAAGGGTACTAGCTACCCAAATATAGGTGAATGTGTTGAACTATATTAAGTATGCTCCTACTTGTAATATCTAGGCTACCACTTCTTCTAACATTCTCTTAGCATAGTCCCCTTTGATAAACCAAATAATTTAAAAAAAAAATCCATCATTCACTAATTTCTATTTGGGGCTTTTAAAAGGAAACTTATTTTTCACCAATTAAGGGTAGACTATGTATGGCCACACATTTTCATGTTGTATACTCCCTCTCTTAACCAAAACATGACAATTTGTTGGTCTTGTGGCTAAGAGGTACACCACATAGGAGGTCATGTGGAATCATAGGTAATTCTTCACTGAGATGAGCTACTCACCTAAGTTTTCACCAAGGATTGTAGCCTAATGAATTGGCATCCTTCCTTTTCCTAATAATTTCTATGAAATTTACCATCCACATCTATAGGTGACTTTCTTTTGGGAGACCTATGGATCTACTCAAAAGGACCATAGAGTAACTAATATTGTTGATCATGTATCCTCGAGTCATGTTGTCCTTCCCACCTCTTTGGTTAAATGGTGACCTAGTGATGAGGTATTTACCTTGTACCAACTTCCTTGCCTCTAATTAATTCTCCCTATATCATCTATCTTTCATGTCATAAGTGATCTAGAAGTATTGATCTACCCTTGGAAGATGGAAGACATTCTCAATTTTTTGTGGCCTTATGTCTAGAAAAATTTCTCCTATCACACTCTTATATACCTTCTCTATTGATACATATTGGTGTTCTAGAGTCATTATCAATTTAGATGGCTAGATGAATACCATATATGAAGCCACATTCACTAACCCTTTCCTAATCAATGCTAACACCATTTCTAATAATTCCTTGGGTTCATTGCACAATAGTATAAATGCATTCTAATTGATGCACCCTAAATCTATATCTCAGATCTTTGAGTGTTTATCTCTAAATCTGGACTTCTTCTGTGCTCCTTGATATTTGAAAGCCACTAGCTTGGTTGCAATCTTTACAACCATAGAAGATGAAGATAAAAACATTTTATTTTCATGAAAGACAAATTACACTATATAATTAATGAGAAACCAAAATAAACTCTTACAAACATGACCATACTGCAAAAAACTGACCAAACTAGAAGAAATGAAAAAACAGCCTATAGTGCATGGAATATGCACCTAGTGCACCCAAAGTACTTGTGCATGTGTGCAAGGTGCACATGGCACACACATCTCATTGAATTCTTTTTTAAAATGCATATGTGCACTATACATGTTATGCACATTACACATGGTTGTATAGTGTGCATGTGTGAAAAGAGGGTCTACCTTAAAGTCTATAGAAGATAAAGTTGAATTTAGTGCAGGAGAAAACATCAATAGGATACACAAGTTCTATTTTGGAGAGCTCCCAAACTTAGAGGTGAGGAAAATGTGGAGGATCTTTGTATTTATAGGCATAGGGAGCCTATGGGTGTGCATAGTGCACCTCTGTAGGTGAATATATGTGCATGAGTGCATGTGCACACTTCAAGGTTTTAAAAACTTTGGGCACATATTACACACACTAAATGGGTGCTCATGTGCACAAGGTGTGCATATGTGCACTTTTGAATTGTTTAGGAAATGTTTTCCTCCTAATTAATTGTTCTTTCTGGGATTGACTTACTAGACATCCTAGACTTTCCCAAACTTGGAGGGAGACACTACTCATTGAGGCACATGACTAGGTGCCATGTTCTAAAGAATGTGATTCTTTTCCATTAAATAAAAAATGGGGTCCCAATTTTGGACTCAAAATGGGGTGTGTGTTGTAAAGCTACAATAAATAGCCCTAAAAAAATGAAGAAATGACAAAGTCTTCTGTTTATGAGAAAGCACTGTTCTAACTCGTGTCAATTTTGAAACTAGATTTTAGATGTGAGAAGCAACTTTTAGGTACTTGTAAACCAAAAACATAGAGTCTTCAACTTTCACAATCAATGTGTGTTCAATGTCTTAATTCTTTTTTTATTACACTTCTAGGAGAAAACCATTGTGTGTTTCCAAAAATGTAGAAGTAATCTTTTGCTAACTGGAAGGGTGGTTGTAAATCCCCACAAACCTACTATCAATCACTATATGGCTAGATGTTAGAATCTTTCTAAGGGCTCTTTCTAAATCATCTATTGGTCCTCCCTTTTTTATGTTGGTAACCCATTTTCTTTCTTCATCGAGCTCACATGTTTCCACTTGATTATTCTTTGAACTCTTTTGTTTGTGCAAATTGGGCTAGCAATTATAATGTGCTAGGTCAATTTAATTACCCTTGTCATTTGTACTAATCTATAGAATCTTTTGTGTGACACCATTATGATTTTCTTTTTTTTTTCCTTTACCTTGACCACATTTAGACTAAGTGGCCAAGGCATTGGTGTTCCCTTTTTGGATCTATTCCAGTTTGATAACTCTTGCATTCCTCTTTTAATGAACTTTTGGAAACTCACATGCCAAACAATAATCTTTGTAGGTCTCTAGGGAAATCCTACATCCAAATCAGTAAGTTTTGAATTATCCTTTTCTACCATCTACTTAGATTTGAAGACAACCTGGATTGCCAATTTTTTAAATTTGTAAGGTTTTGAGGGTAGTTAATCTAGACTCTAATTTAAGGTTAAAATTTCTCTTGTTCTTATAAGTAACACGTGTATTTAGTTTGTACAAGGAACATAGATATCCAAATTCTTTAATGAAGAAACACCTCTTCCAAAAATTGAGACTAGTTGGATGGTTCACTTCACCAAGAGAAATCTTGACTAGACACTAACCCAAGACTTAGAATAGAATAACTAGAACAAACACACAACTTAAATAAAATGAAACTTTTCTCTTCCCTTTTAGGCTTAGAAATAATGTTTTACAAACTAGCCTTTGACTACTAATAGAACCAATTCTCCTTGTAAAGCACTTAGCCTAAAAGTATTTTCCCCCAAAATATTTGCAATCTAATAAGGACAAAGCCACATGAATTGAAACTTTGTTGAATGAAAACTTGATGTTTTGACACATGTTCTAATGTTGTCCTTTTCTTGTCCAATTACAAAATATTCATTAATTTAATTTTGACCCTATCCTAATCTTCAACATATCCCATCATAAATTTTAGCACTCAGATTTGAGGTTGAGGCGAAATATAGGTTCCCAGCCATAGACTAGTGAATATGGTGATATCCTAAAATCATTCTTCATTCTAACATCATTCATCCATATTTTATATTTTAATTGGATGTACCAATCCCATGGATTCTCTGTGAGCAAGCATTTTATGACCATTATCGAGTTCTTGTTGGTAGCGTCAACTACACCATTCCCTTGTGGATAATAGTTAGATGAGAATTTGATTATGGCTTGATTCTTTAATGCCCATCGGGTAAGAAAAATGATGCAAAAGATGATCCATTATCGCAAATTAAAAAGAACAACATTCTAAACTTAGTCACAATATGTTCTAGAAAATTAGCGACCACTTTTGCCATAGAATTCTGAATTTTTTTTAGCTACAGTCCACCATGTCAATAATCTATAGCTATTAGAAAAAACATATGTCTTGTAGATGATAATGGATTTATAGGTCCAATGAAATTGAGCCCCCACTTGGCAAAAAGACAAACCTCAAAAATTGGTTATAATATCATAAGTAGGTTCCTCTCCCTATTGGTACTTGTTTGGAAATGTGACAATAATGTACATGTTCATAGATGTCCTCAAAAATGGTAGGCTAGACATATCTTGACCTTGGAATCTAATCGGTGGTGGCCTCCACTAATCCATGTCTAGTACTATACTTGTCATGGTATTGTTCTAGTACTTCTCTTGCTTCTTTAGGACCTAAATATTTCAAGTAAATACCCTTGTATTTTTTCTTGTAGAGCTTTCTATCTTGAAGCATATAGGACTCACATTTCATCTTTAGTCCTCTACATTGCGAATTATTCATCCATTGAGGGTATTGAGTTTGCAAGAGGTAAAATACAATGTATTGATACTAGACATCTATGATTATCCCTTCGTTGGTGTTCATTTGAGACACCATGCTTTGTTCTTCATTGTGTTCTATAATCTTTATTAACCCTTGTTCTCTTCCTAGCTTCATTGGTTGTATTTATAAATCAAATTATTGTAGGATGGCCATATATTTTCCTCTTCTTTCACCAAGCTTATTTTGCATCAGCAATGATTTGACTGTAGGGTCTAGTACAATGGCATGAAACTTACTCTAGAGTATGTAATGGTGAAACTTCTTGATCACTTTTACTAGAGAAAATGATTATTTATCCAGATTGGGATAATGAAACTCCACATTCTTTAGAGGGAAACTCATAAATCTGATGGGTCTTTCATCTTCTCCATCTTTCTTTTGTGTGAGGATACCTACAAATTAATATTTTGATGTGAAAGAATAGATTTTGAATGAAAATTGATAATAAAAAATCACAAGTACTTGGCTGGTAGAAATAGCCACTTTGATGTTTTAAAAAAATTTCTTTAGGAACCCAGTCTATAAAGACCCTTTCCTAGTACCCAATTATAAATCTTAATAACATGAGTATGATTAGATCTAGGAAGATTAAGGAGATACGATGCAATTTTTCTACCTCTTGTGTATAGAATGTGAATTATATATAGTTACCATACACCTTATGATAGAATGATGGTAAGAAGGTTTTATGATCTATGTATGTCATGATTGGCATTTTCCTTATCAATAATGAACCTACGATCTTATTGAGATTGATATATGTTTTAGTTATTGTTGTGCTAAGGTCCTATTCAAAATTTCATTAGGTTGATAAGTTAAGATACTATGGAATAAAGGCTCAAGATGTCATGATTTAGAAACTATATTGATGGGTTCATGGTATTTTATGATCGATTAGGATAATTGGTTGAGGTGGTCATTGTTGAAAGAGGAATCAACACACACTCTTCTAAGTACTACTAATATTTATAGATGAAATTTGTTCTCAAAATTGGATAAGGGTCTACTCAGTAGAACTTGGTATTGTAGAACAAGATCTTAGTGTGCAAAGAACATTAGCAATAAGAGAAACATTCACAAACTAAAACTATATTCACATATGAGATTAGACAAAGGAAACAATTGAGGAATGCAAACACAAAAAAGGAAACACTCCATGCTTCCTTGATTTTGTAGATGTGTCCTTTGATGTGGATGTATGCTCAAGATGCTCAAAGTTGCTTCAATGGTGGATGGGTAATGGAAAATTGGTAGCTTTGTGAGCTCTCAATTTGGCATTATAAGGGTAAGATTGATGGCTTTGGTTCTCAAAATAGCATGGTAACTTTAGCTCAAAGATTGTTGATTGAAATGGCTTGGGATGGGATTCAATTTATAGGCTAAGGGCTTGAGGGATGGAGGGCTTAGATGCAAGGATGGGGAGATGGTTAAGGAGGGCTAAGATGCACTCAAAGGGGAGCACATGGATTGTGCTTGTTTAGCACCAATGGGAAGGTGACACTTGTCACAAGGAGGATGAGTGTGAGAGGGTAAGGTAAAGGGTTGGTTAAAGGCATGATGAGTGGGGTTGAGTATGTAAGAGAGATGTAAGAGGAATGAGTGTGGAAGAGGGAAGAGTGTGGAAGATGGATGTAAGAGTCATGAGTGGGCTTGTAAGAGTCTTTTATGGTTTGTAAGAGCACTCATGACTTGGTGGTTGGGATTTTTGAGGGGAGACTTTGATTTGGTTTAGGAAAGTCTTAAACTTGTTTAGGGAATGTGACAACATTAGGGGGTGGATTAGGCTTGGGTTTAGGATTAGATTAGGGATGTTAGAGATGTGCAAGTGGATGACATTAATGAGGGTGGGTGAGTTAGAGGCTAAGCTAGGTTAGTATGGGTGGATGGGGTGGATTAGGCTAAATGGAGGTTTAGGGATAGGTTAGGGGTTTTTGGATTTGAGGATTTTATTTATCAAATAGATTTATTTAATAAATGGGGATTTTTGGAATTAGATAGAAGAATAAGATTTAATTGATAAATAATAGGTTTATTTGATTTATCAATTAGGACTATAGATTAGTAATTAAATTAATCAGCTAGGGATGGCAAAGGAGTAATTAAATAAGAATTTAATTAATGATGCCTTTAGAGATGGCTAAATTAGATTACCTAAGCGGTGTAATCAAATTTAGGTGTCTACAGGTATGATGTAACTATAAGAAGCCAATTGTTCTTCAAGTAGTACTTGGTGGATATGTTGTGGTGGATGATAATTAAGATGAGGATATAATATATTGACTAACAAGATGCAATGAATTTATTTAATGACTAATCTTGAACCTATGTAGACATTATTGTGCAAGCATCTTGATTACCTAACATAATTTATTTTAAATACATATGCCCTATTGGTCCACCTCACAATAGGTGTATCATAGTCATGCTTCGGCCATGCTTAGGAATAATATATTCAAAATAAAGACTATTTTTCCCACTATGAGGTGCATTTAATCTTGTCAACCAAGGGATGTATACTTTAAATGGTCAGCACAGTATGTGCATTATGTCTCTTAATGAGTCACAAAGCTTATGCTACAAGAAAGTAAAATGCAAGGAAAGGAACTTACACTATTACTATAGGAAACTAACACACTTAACTCTATGAATACTAGAAATACAATGAAAGGCTAACAAATATTCCAACTTAGTTCATCCTCTATAACTATTCTCACATATGCTACAAGAGGGAACTTACAACTTCTACTTACAATGCTAAAAATGCATGGAAATAAATCTCTACTATCCTAATCTAATACACCTTCCAAGTGGGCCCCCTTAGTCGGGTTCAACTAAACTTCTGACATAGGATAGAAGCCAAACACTATTTCATTACATTTCAGAAATTCATTACATAACACATAGAACTATAAAAACACAACTCACTATAAACGTTAACAGTCCATTCTCATAAAATCTTTTCTTGTAACTAAACTAACACACTTGGTCTAATTCCTATATATAGGAGATTAACACTTATTCCCATAATAGAAAAGTAAATAACCTAGCTATAAATTTGCACGAGAGAAAGAGGGAAAATAACAACTCAAGGCAGAAAGAAGAGATAACGGCTTAAGGCAAGAATAATAAAGTCTAAACATCCACTTGCTATAGGAATAAATGTAGAGAATGTAGTAAGTCTTCATAGCTCCTCCATACTTGTTGCCATGTCCTTTGGAACTGTTATGACTTTCCTCCACCATGGCTACACCTTAGTGTTCTTTTCTCCTTAAATGCTATTGGTGCCCATCTTTGAATTCTTCTAATCATCTTTCAACTTCATTGCTAATAGGTTAGTTATAATACAAAGATAATTGAAAATAAGCATTTTCAAATTAAATTCAAATATAAGAACACACATTTTTATAATTATATGAAATATTGCATCATGTATATGATATTGGCAAAAGATGACATACTATCTACCCATAGGTTAATCATTAGTTTAGGTAAACATAGATCCACAAATGTCTTGATGAAAATGAAATATAGTATTAACAAAGTGTTTAAAAACTATCATGAAATAGAGGCAATATTTAGCATCATCATCTGCCCCATGGTAAACTAATGCTTGTTCTCAAGCATGGGATTTCCTAGTCAGTGACTTGAATTTCCCCACTTTTGCCCATCCTTTCCTGCTCCTCTTGAAGGTGTAATAAAATCCTCATTTTTTTCCCAAACCTCCCTTTTTTTATCCTCCTACAGCTTGTCAAGTCTATTAGCATTAATGTCATATAAAGGCCACATGACAATTGGAGGTTGCATAGTAAGTGGACACCATAATGTGGGTCTAGCATGTTTTCCTAGCTCTAGATACTTTAGAGCTTGGTGAAGGGAAGCTTCCAAGTTGATGGGACTATGTGACTCTAACCTTTTAAGTGACATAGGTAAACTGGCCCATCTACTTCTAGCAACATTCATAGCTCTCTAGAAAGAAAAGTAGGGAAAATTCTCATAATTAGCATAAGCCTTGGCTTTGGCAGCAAAGATCCTATCCATTACTCCCTTGTTCTTATCCCCATAAGTTAACCTGAACTAGTCCCGAAGAACTTCTTCTAGTTTGTTTCTTTCAGGTCTCAATGGTAGGGGTTCTATCCTTTCCTCATCTCTATAATTATTCAGTTGCCTATCATAGTTTGCTTCATTAGACATCTAGGACATCAAGGCTATTAAATATATATCCCCTATATAAAGTAAAGGGTTACATTGGGTTTCTAAAGGGATAAAAAAATTATGCACATATAATTTACAAAGCAAATTCTACTGCCAGGATGGTAGAGTCTGATATAAGCCATAAAATTTTTGGGCTGATTTAAACTCTGCATTGATATTCTTAAGGGTTAGCATGATTTGGAAGAAGAGAAATTATTCTTTTAAATAGACAACATAAACTCATGGCAGCGGTCTACAAGCAAGTGCTTGATCGGTTTGAGGGCATGATCCATCCTTTATTTTTGATTCGCCAACTACTCCTTTAAATCTATAATTTTTGCATTCAAAGACACTATATCTTTCTTCATTCTTTTCCCCCCCTCTTCCCATAAGGCCTTAGAAAACATATGTTGTTCAAATAACTAAAAAAGGAGTTTCTGCCAAGTAATGGAACCGCTATCTTCCTCATGGTTTCTTTTCCTCTTTCTTTGTTCCCTCCATAATTGTTCTACAACATCAATAAACCATATTGATCTATAGGGAATGAGGGCAATGATTGGATCAACTTGCTTACGAACTATTTCATCCCTATAGCTCAAAGTACCTAGTTGGTCTGCTATGGTATCATTTAGATTTTCATTAGCCTCAACCGTACATTCCTCATTAGTGTTTTTAGGAATGTTTTTAGTTTCAGGGTGAGGAGGAGAGTGGTTAGCAACAATCTATAAAGGTGATTCTTTAGTAGATGGCTTGGATGAGGGGGATTCTTTGGAAATTTTTCCTCTTATTTTAGGACTTCTTCTTATAGAGGTTTCTTCTAATATCATAGCCTTTTTCCTACCTCTTCCTTTTCTTGTCTTTGCTACAAGAGTAGCTATTGTAGGACCCTTCTTAGTTTTCTTTTGCCTCACAACTATAGGGTTTGACTCTTCTTTTACTGGAATAGAAATTTCTTTTTATTTTCTCTTTGTTTAGCTAGAGGTAGGTTTCTGAGTTTCTTGAATAGGTGAAGGCACAGTCTCTTACACATTTTCTTGTATATTTTCTTGTACATTGCTTTGCACATTTTCAATTTCAGCCTATTGGGTGCTCTATTCAATAGGTTCATTAGTGGGAACTACATTTTCCTCACTAGGTTGTTCATGAAGGGTAGCCTGGAGTTGCAAGGTTTTGGCTTGTAAAAATTTTGCCCATGACAAGGGAGAAACATCCCTAAGTGACCTTTCTATAAGTAATTTAATTAGTGCATGATGGGTGACAGAATTGTCTTTTCCTTTTTGAGTTTCTTCTGCACTAATACACAACATATTATACAAGAAATTGGGAACATTAACTAGATGATTATGCCCTATTTAACTCAACAATTTAAAATGATGTGCATGTAAATATGAGAATCTACCTTTAGATGTAAGGTACCTAATAATGTGCATGGCTAGTTCATTGTATGGTGGTAGAAGAGACACTCTCTTACATCCTTGCTTGGTAATGTCCATCTGAGGGTTGGTTGGTACAAAAAATTGAGCTCTGGCCAACCTAGCATCATGAGTGTTGGGATAATGTTCTCCTATCATCAGTAACCCTGTAACTTCTGCTATGCATTCCTCTATAGAAACTTCCCCTTCGTCAAACATCCTTGTGAATTTTGTGGTTGCTTCTTCATCATATGTAGTCAAACTTAAAAAGTATCCTAACCAGCCACATGCATTAAACCTCCTCATAGATTCTACATCTAAGAGAAAAATGGTATGCTCTACTAGTTATCTCCTCTACAATTGTGCACCCATTCTTCTTTAACACTTCACTATCTGCACTGCTTCACTATTTTCCCCTTTACAAATTTAGGCTTCAATTAATTTTTTATAGACCATTTCACATTTTCATTTGATAGATAATTAATGCCATAATGATTTGTTATGAGAAATAATATGGTTTAATGAGAATAAATCATGGAAGTGTGTGAAAATAATCCAAAAATGGGGTATAGATCACTTAAAATTTAAACACAAGTCACATCATAGCCTGACAATAAAATGATTCTAAAATAAGGTGTATGACACCTAGCCACTTGTGTACTTAAGGAAATATGAAGATTTGGAAAAATCTTTATGAATAAATGCAGTCATTGGGTTTTAATAATCTTCCCTAACCCCTATGAAATAAGGACAAGTGTCCACACTTGTTAGACTTGGTATGGGGGTAGAATACTGACATAATGCCACCATCATATAAAGAATGTTGTATTAAATATAATTAAAAAATTTTGCAAACTATAAATGAATTATAATTTGAAAACCTTATACCTATTAAGGGATTTTTGCAAATACCAAAAAGGTGGCTGAAGTGATATCAGCAACAAGAATTGTCATCATCTCATTGGGTTTATTGAAAACATGAGAAATTGATGATGTGGAAAGTGGGTGGATGGAAGGTAGAGAAATGAGATGAGGTGGATGGGTGAAAGATAAAGAAATGAGATGGAATGAGAAAGTGAATGGAGAAATTTGAAACTTTATGTGGACAAAGTTTTTATTATGAGCATGCATAAAGAAATTAATGTTGAAGAGTGGCAGGTAGAAGGTTGACACCTTCAACTACAGAAAAAGTTACCTTGTTTGTATTTGAATTTGGCCACTAGAACTACTGTAGGAAGTCCTCTTTTGTTTGGGGCTTTTTATATAACTTGAGTCTATGACGATTGACTAATAATTTGAAAGGTTTTGGATCAATGGTAGTTAGTTGTATAGCTCCATTATCAAAGACATGACTAATTTCATATGGACCTAGCCATCGTGTCTGCAACTTTCTTAGCATATCTTTAAATCTGGAATCATATAGTAGTGCCTAGTTACCAACTTGAAATTGTTTACTGATAATATGAGAGTCGTGCCATTATTTCCTTTATTTCTATATAATTTTAGTGCATTCCAAAGTAGATTTGTACATTTCATCCAAAGAGTTAAGATGTAGAAGATGTTCTCTTTTTTCTATAGGAAGTTCAATTTCTAGCTTGATTGCAGTTCTCAAAGTTTTATGTTCAAATTCAATGGGGAGCATTCCTACCTTTCCATATAGGAGCTCAAATGGTGTGAATCCTATAGTAGTCTTCCATGTTGTTTTGGAAGCCCAAAAAACTTCTTGTAATCTATTGGTCTAATTCCTATGATGTAGATGAACCATTTTTGTTAGGATGTTCTCCAGCTCATAGTTTGTGACCTCTACTTGTCCATTAGCTTGAGGGTGATAAGGACTAGATTTTTGGTGCCTAATGTTATACTATTTCATCAACTTTGAGATCAGATTAGGGGTAAATTGTGCACCTTGGTCAGTGACTAGCTCTTTGGGTACACCATAGTGAGTAAAAATTTCTTCATACATAAATTTTGCAACTTTTTCATCATGAGCATGCTTTATGGCTTTGACTTCAACCCATTTTTTAAGGTAATCAGTGCACACAAGAATATAGGATTTCCCATTATATGGAGGATCATTTAAATCAATGAAGTCCATGCCCCATTTATTAAATGTTGTTAACACCATTTGAGGGTTAAGAGGCATTTCATTTGTTCTTTTTGGTTGGCCCATTCTTTGACACTTATCACACTTCCATGTATAGTTGGCTACATCTTTATGAAGTGTAGGCCAATAATAACTAGTTGTTAAGATTTTGAAGGCTTTTCTTTTTGCTACAAAGTGTCCTCCACATGGTTCATTATGACACATATGTAGAATATCATATGTCTCATCCTCTCTCACACATTTTCTCATAATTTGATCAAGTCTAGTGTAAAACAAGAGATTATCTATCTAAAAGAAATAGAAACTTTTCTCTACAAGTAGCTTCTTTTCCTTATAAGAAAAATGTTCTAGTATTTTATTAATTGCAATGTAATTAGCAATGTTTGCATACCATGGAGTTTTAACAACTATATGAAATAAATGCTCATCTGGAAATGCATCATCTACCAAAGTAGTGTCAGTATCATCATGATGGATTCTTGATCAATAATCAGCTACAACATTTTCTTTTCCAGCCTTATCAACAATAGTTATATCAAATTCTTGCAACAACAGTAACCATCTTGCTAACCTGTCAGTTATAGTAGGTTTTTTCATGAGATATTTAATTGCTACATGATTAGTATGAACAAATATGGAATAGCCAATTATGTAATGTTGAAATTTGTTTAGGGCATAAACTATTGCTAGTAGTTCTTTTTCTGTCACTATGTAGTTTAATTATAATCCATGAAGGCTCTTGCTAATATAATAGATTGCATTTTCAAGATTTTGGGATTACTGTGCTATAACTATACCTATGGAATAATTAGAGGCATATATATATATATATATATATATATATATATATATATATATATATATATATATATATATGAAAAAGTAAATTCATATCAGGGCCTTGTAACACTGGGGTTGTAGTCAAAAGTTTCTTAAGCTACAGGAAGACTTCATCACATTTAGATGTCCAACTAAATCCAACTTCTTTTGTGAGTAACTTATGCAAGGGACTATCTATTTTTTGGAAATCTTTGATAAAACATCTACAATATCTAGCATGACATAGAAAAGATCTTAAATCTTTTGATTTTTTAGGTATGGGCAATATTTGAATTACCTCTATTTTAGCTGGATCCACTAGTATTCTTGTAGCTGATATGAAATGACCATGTACCACACCTTCCTGCATGAGCATGAAACACTTTTCACTATTAAGTGCCAAATTATGTTCTTGACACCTTACCAAAACCTTTTCAAGATTCATCATTGCTTCCTCAAAAATGACTCCAAATGCTGTGAAGTCATCCATACATATTTTCATACAATCATGTGATATATTAGCAAAGATGCTAATAATGGCTCATCGAAACATTATAGGAGAATTACATAGACCAAATGGTAAAATAGAATATGCAAAAGTACCCCATGGGCATATAAATGTCATTTTGTCTTGACTTTTAGGAGCAATACTGATTTGGTTATAATCACTATACCCATCTAGAAAAGAAAAATACTTCTTTCTAGCTAGAGTGTCTAGAACTTGATCTATAAATGGTAAAGGAAAGTGATCCTTTTTTGTGGCCTTGTTCAATTCTATATAATCTACACAAATTCTCCATTTTCCTCCCTTTCTAGGAACTATGACCAGGGGTGACACCCATCTACTATCAGATATAGGATAAATAAAACCAACATCAAGCAATTTTTGTAATTTAGTTTTAACTATCTCTTTAAGGCTTGGATTTATCCTTCTCTGGGGTTGACAGAGTGGTAGAAAATCTTCATTAATGTAAATCCTATGGGTGAATAGTGTAGGACTCAACCTTTTCATATCACTATAGTCCCATGAAAAGGCCTTTTCATGCCTTTGAAGCAACTCTTTTAACTGTTCCATCTATGTGGGTCTTAATTTGGGATCAACATGAAGATTATGACCTTTAGTGAGTTCAATATTAGTGGTGGACTCTATCATAGTAGATTCAGGGATTGGAATTGCTTCTAATTCACATGGTAAGAGTGGATGAAGAATATCAAGTTCTTTTAGCAAAGCACAATCCTTATCACATTCTTCATACGTGATTAACTCCAACACAGAACTTTCAGATACATCTTTTTCTACCACACAACTATTAGTAAGGATACTCTGAAGTACTGAATCTTCCTCTTGTAATTTTAGAAAGGATTGTCTATGCAACATCATGAGTTGTGCTATAGAATTTAACTCTTCTTCTTCATCCCCTAAATCTGGCCAAACAGATTTGCTAAAATATGGTAATGGTTGTGCTAGAGGATATAAATCAAATTTCTTTGTTGATTGGCCATTTGATATGGTCATATTCCCTAATCTACCACTTATATTTGCATCAGCCATGGCTAACCATGGTCAACCTAGGATGACAGGATAACCAGATAGATTAACTTTGGGAGATAAAATCATGAAGTCTATAGGAAACTCTAGAGAATCTAAAGTTACAACTATGTTTTCTATCATCCCATCAGGGTTGACAGTAGAACTATCTGCAAGTTGCAAAATTTTTGGGGTAGCCTTTAGTCCTATTTTCAACTTCTTCATAGTGTCTTTGGTCATGACATTTATAGCAGCACCAAGATCTATTAAAACATTTTTAACAAACTAGCCATTTATATTGACATTCACTACTAGACATCCTAAATCAAAATGTTTTGGTGTGATAAATTTCCCTAACATGATGTCAGCCAAGTATCCCACAACATGGACTGTGGTGGGGTCCTTTTTTTTCCTTCCAAGCTTCTCCAGGCAAGCATCTCTAATGGCTTTTCCATAGACTGGAACATCCTTAATGGCTTGGAATAGGGGTATTTGGACATGTATGTTCTTTAACTGATAAATAATATCAAAAGGTTATTCCTCAACTTGTATAGGTTTTCTTTGTATAAATTTTTTTGGAAAAGAGGTTCCATTGGTTGTTGAGCTTGGGTTGACATGGTAGTATTTATTGGGTCATCTGTTTCAGCAACCGAGGGTTCTAATGGTATAGGAGGGTCTAGTATTTTAGTTATAAGAGGTAGTTTAGGGTCTGGTAAAGTTGTACCAGATCTTAGATGTATATCTGCAACACCCAAAGTGTAAGCATGATACTGCTAAGCATCAAAACTATACATGGGCTATTGTGGCTATTGGCTATTTGGGTTTGGTTGAGGTTGTGTAGGTAATAGTGTCTTCTTTTGATGTCTAGGATTTGCAGGTGGTGGCATTAGTGCAGGTTGTTGAACTGGAGCTGGTAATTTTGGAGTACTAGTATTTTGGTTTAGCCACTATTGAGATCCCCTCCATTGGTTCATAGATTGCTGATTCCCTTGGGGTGGTTGTCATTGATTCTACTAGTTTTTCCAGTAGTTTTGTTGGTTCAACCATTGGTTAGGCTAGCGTGGTTGGGAATTTTGAGGCCATTGGGACTATTGCAGGTTGTTTTTCCCAGTATTACTCCAATTAGATTGATATTATGGAGGACCTTGGGGATTATAATTTTGCCATTGATTACCATATGAATTTGAATTTCGCAAAGGGTCCTGAGGCATACCTTGATGTTGGGCCCATGGTCAGCATTGACAAACAAAAAATACTTTCTCATCATCTCCATCTATCTTGAGGTACTCAATTGGAAGATGTTGGTTTCCCATGCTTACAACCAATTTACATTGGCAATCCTTCTTTTTCTTCCAGCAATGAGGGTAGTATTTAGCTAGTTGTAGCTTAGCTTTTGCATACTTCTTTTTTGTAGTCATTGTGTCAAGATGTGTGGTGACATCATTGATGATGTCTTGTTTGAAATCTGACAATAGGTTAGATATCTTGAGCTTTGAAATACTTTGATTGATTCCTTTAGTGACTGTGGAATAAAGTCCTCGACCTTTCTTCATGATTGACCTTTAATAGTTTTGATAGATTTGCTTGAGCTCTTCTAGGAAGCTTGATATATATCACCACTAGCCATTAGGTCGAGTGCTTCTACATAGTTATCATTCACACCTCTTAGAAAGACTAGCTTTTGTGAATCCTTGGACAACACATGTTGAGGGTTCTTTTGTAGTGTATATAAGAAACATGAAACACAGTCTTCCTATTTTTCTTCCTTCTTTTAACATATCCTGAAGACATCATCTCCTTTTGAACCAGATGCTTTGCAATACTCCTTGTACTTATCTAGAAATAGAGTTTGTATTTCATCCCAACTTCCTACTAAATTAGCTCCTAAGCCCATGAACCATTGTAGAGCTAATTCTTTCAATGTAGTTGGAAACAATTTAAGCTTATGGGCATCAGTGTTTTAGTCAAAACTATGACAAAGTATATCAAATTCAAACAAGAAAGTATCAGGGTCTTTAGTTGCAAGGCTATAGAACCTTGGAAGGGTAGCTGTAGGTATATTTTTGAGATTATCAATATTTATAAGGCTTGGGAGAGGAAATGGAAAAGTACGTTGTGCCATTACTGGAGGTATTAGATTATGAGGTTGCTGTTGAAAAGGGACATTGGGTATTGGATGATTAACAACTGGTGGATTCAGAGTAATGTTATCAAGAAAACTAGCCAAAACTTTAGTAAAAGGTTGAAGACCACTTGTATCTATTGGTTCAGCTCTTGATGATGATGTTGTGGGAAAAATAGGGCTTGCATCATCAAAAGGCAACTCAACTTCTTCTTCTTCAATTTCTTCATTCAAATTAATAGACTCCTGTGCAAGAAATCTGCCATATTCATCTCATTGTCTTCCTCTTCAACGCATGCAATTAATCTTTTCACACTGGTAAAAGAAGCTTCAAAACTAAAATTTTCTAAGAAAAATTTATCTAAAACCTATGACTCAAGAATGCTCCTAGCTTGACACCATCCTCGACAATGGCACCAAAAATAGTCTGCCTCATAATAGGTGTATCATAGTCATGCTCTAGGCCATGCTTAGGAATACTATATTCAAACTAAGGACTATTTTTCTCACTATGAGGTGCATTTAATCTTATCAACCCAAGGACATATACTCTAAATGGTCAATACAGTATGTGCACTAGGCCTCTTAATGAATCACTGAGCTTATGTTGTAGGAAAGTAAAATGCAAGGAAAATAACTTACACTATTGCTATAGGAAACTAACACACTTAACTCTATGAATAATAGAAATAAAATGAAAGGCTAACATATATTCCAACTTAGTTCATCGACTATAACTATTCTCACATATGCTGCAGGAACATTCACGAAGTGTGATGCTATAGGAAGGAACTTACAACTTCTACTTACAATGTTAAAAATGCTTGGAAATAAATCTATACTATCCTAATCAAATCCACATTCCAAGTGGTCCCCCTTGGTCGGCTTCAACTAAACTTCTAACATAGGATAGAAGCCAAAAACCATTTCATTACATTTTAGAAATTCATTATATAACACATAGAACTGTAAAAACACAACTCACTGTAAATGTTAATAGTCTGTTCTCATAAATTTTTTCCTTCTAATTAAACTAACACACTTTGTCTAATTCCTATATATAGGAGATCAACACTTATTCCTATAATAGAAAAGTAAATAACCTAGCTATAAATCTGTAGGAGAGAAAGAAGGAAAATAACAACTCAAGGTAGGAAGAAGAGATAATGGCTTAAGGCAGGAATAATAAAGTCTAAACATTTTCTCGCCATAGGAACAAATGCAGAGAATGTAGTAAGTCTTCATAGCTCCTCCATACTTGCTATCATTTCTTTCGGAACCATTATGACTTTTCTCCACCATGGCTACACTTCAATGGTCTTTTCTCCTTAAATGCTATTGGCACTCATCTTTGAATTCTTCTAATCATCTTTCAGCTTCATTGCTAATAGGTTAGTTATAATACAAAAATAATTACAAATAAGCATTTTCAAATTAAATTCAAATATAAGAACACACTTTTTTATAATTATATGAAATAATGCATCATGTATATGATATTGGCAAAAGATGACATACTATCTACCAACAGGTTAATCATTGGTTTAGGTAAACATAGATCCACAAATGTCTTGATGAAAATGAAATAGAGTATTGATCTGATGGATATTTTTAGTGAAAATTTAAGTGTATTATTTCTCTCTAGAATCTACACCATCAGAAAGATCTCAACATCCTGATTCTACCACACTTGAATAGACAAAAATAGAGTCTAGATGTAGAAGTTATGCTTGGTCAAACTTTTGGTCAATAGGCATACCAGAGGGCTAGATAAGAGGTGAAACCATACCATCTCAAAAGTGGTCAACAATGGATTTCAAATTAATAATCTTGTCAAGAGCTTTCCAATGACGTTCATTTTGTTAAAAATAGAGCTCGTATGAAGAAGTTATGGCCGTTTGAATTTTGGAGGCAAAAGGTATAGTGATGACATCAGCACACACAATCATCATATTGATCCAATCAAATGATGACATGTGTCAAAGATGTGTGGAAATAAAATAGTTCCACATGGCACCTCAAGGTCCTACATGCGAATTTGGTTGTTTCAAAATATGTTGAGGAGGTTTGAACCTTGAACCACCCATTTCCTACTTTTCCTCTTTGCCACTAGACCACGTGGAGTCCTTAGCAAACATTTAACAAATATTCTACTTAAAGTTATTCAAGGTGCCAATTGTACTTTAAGAGTTCGGACGAGGGTTGAACCTTTGACCGAGGGCCAGGTAAAATACTTTGCGGTCGTTGTACCATGAAAATTCTTTAATGCGTAAGTGGCTTATTTTATATTTAACTTTAAACAAACTACCACCCACCTATTAAAATGGGTATATTTTTTATTTTGTTATAATTTTAACCCCTAAATAATGATGTAATGCCAAGTTGGAAAATGGAAAAAGGGATAATCCAAGTACAATTTTGTTTTAAGGCCTATTATTATAATTTTTGGTTATAGCCCATTTTGGGCAAATTTTATGTATAAAAAGAGTGGGGTAAGTCATTTTGAAAAACATGAAATGGAGAGAGGTCTTGATAGCTTTCAGTTGATCTAGGTGGTGAAGTTTTGAAGGATTAGGTAGATTTTTCTACGAGATTTTTTGGAGCCATTTTTGTACTCCGAAGGATTGTTATGTTGTCAAAGTGCTAGAAGAAATGGTCTTGGTGCATAATTGGAATTGATTTTTGGAGAATTAATCAGATCGATTGTACTCTATTGGAGCCGGCCTGAGATGTAGTCACATTTGTGGCGAACTCTGAAATCAAACTCTATTTACACTTTCTATCTTCTTCTCTCTCAATTCTATTTTCTCACCTGAAGTTTTTGATGCTTAAATTCATTAATGTATAAATATAATAAGTCTTCCGCTAGGTTGTGTTTATAATTAAGCATTCAATTCTACATTTAGTCTAGATTTGTTAACCAGATCAAGTATTAACGAAGTATTTTAAAACTATCATGAAATAGAGGTAATATTTAGCCTCATCACCTATGATGTGTTATCTCATAATGATATTGGGATACTCTTAGAAATATCACCATGTTTAATTGATTAAAAGATACTAATTGGGATGTTTAAATTTAGGTGGATTTTACTTATGATATGTACTACAACCTAATTCGTATGTCTAATTATCTAACAATAATGGATTGAATATTTCATCACCATGATAGAAAATGGAATATAGTGTGATTTAGAATATTAATTTGATCATGATAGGGAAAGATTAATGCTAATATGTAGACTTTGGTTCCTTAATGTTTTGAATGTTTATTTATATAAAAATGAATAGAAAAATAGAAAGTTAATCATGAAATTTTGAATATTTTAATTTATGTGAATTATGTAATATTTGAATTTTCATTCACCTATATACATCTATTTTTATATTATTTTCATTGGACTAATGATGCCTAAGTTTAGTGTGTAGGAAATTGAACCATGGGAATTAATTGAGGAAACAAGGTCCAAACTTATGTGGACACATTATAGCCAAGATGAATCTTGGAAAGATTCAAAGCCACATTGTGATGTGTTTATTTTGTAAATGTGAGTTTGCATGTGTGTAATAAATGTAAAGTTGTGAGTAAATTAGGGACATGTTATTGTGATGTGTAATGTGTTTTAATGTGTCACTTGACACTTGTAATTGTTTATGTGTTGATGTCATGTTGCCCGGGGTTTTGGTCATGAGGTCACTTAAGCTTAAACCAATTACCTTTCAAAGACTAAATAAATTTACTTGGAGAAAGGATAGGATGGCTCACCATCAAGGGAAATTTTGAATTCGAACTTGAAAAGGATTTTTAAGGGTTAATAACTGGTCCTAAAGTGCCACTTTTGTTAAAATAAGCCACCCATATGTTAGCAAAACATGTTAGGGGCCTAAATTTGACCATTTTAGTGCTTAGCTAGCCTAGGAGACCCCTCAACCATTACATTATTTCACCAATTCAAAAATTGAGCTGCCCCATGAGTTTATCCCCATCTTTCCACTTAGTCAAAGGAAGCAAAATTGGTAGGGACAAAGTTGTAAGAGATAGTGGATTGATGTTTTTTTTCCAAAAATGAGTTAATGGGAGAGCCTTTTTAGTGAACTTGGACTAACTAGTGAGGTGTTCACCCACTCTCTAAGTTTAGAGACAATTAGGGTTTTGGAAAGATGAAGGACTAAGGAGAAGGGAGAAATTCAACAACTTTCATTTTCCTTAGCTTGGACCAAGGTTGTTGCCCATGCCATGACTTGCATTGAACTTGCTTCATGATATTTTTCTTGCTCATTTTGTGTTAAATTTATGTATTGCATTGTAATGTGATGATACCATGTCAATGTTGTGATGGATTCTTTTGAAAATTTTCCTTTATTTTGCGTGTGTGAATGTTAATGGGTGTGAAAGCTTTGGGAGGGAAGAGAAGCCTTGGGTGAAGGGGTTAGTTGGGCTCAACAATGAAATTGAGAAAGTCTCCTCTTGGAGAGGGTTTAGTTGTTCATGGAGTATGGACTCCATTGAAGCCATATGCCTTGTTTTGTGATATTGGACGTATAAGTGTATTGAGGAGGATGAATTTGATAGGCTTGAAAGGGTAGGATGCAATTGCAAATATGTATACATGTATGGATATGGAATTCTCCTTTTTGGAGAGCCTACCTTCACCCATGTCTCATTATTCTAATGGAGAATGAATTGTGTTCAACATTGGGAGGGAGTTTAGATGTGTTTTAATGTTATGTTGTATACATTTTTGGTGCTTGAGTGTAACCCATTTGAGCCTTGTTTCCCATATCTCAGTGGGTGGCTTCTTAGAATCCTTGGATTGGAGGTGAGCCTCCATAGTTCTTGGTTTTATGTTCTTTTTACAGGTTTGTGCTAGTGGGATCCATGAAGAAAATTAGGATTTCTCCTTGGAACTATTGAAGAATCAAGGATTGTGTTAATGTATCATGTAATTGAAGGAATCAATCCTTCCCATGTCTTTTTGTAATATGTGGAGATGGAAAAATCCCCTCATTGTTTTATGAAATGTGAGAAGAATTAACCTCCCATTATATGAAAATGTGAAGTGGAAAATTTAGATTTGATGTTAAGCATATAATTGGCATTGTAAGAATAGATGGTATCATCTTCATAGTTGCTTAGGAAGGAAAGAAATAACATAATGTAAAGGAATACCCATTGTAATGTAGTATATGTTGAAGTTATGTAAATGATTTATTTCTCTTCATGTAGATTCATGAATCAATCAATAGTCTAATTTTATAGATTGCTTATGTGAGAGATTCATTGTAATAGTTGTTTCAATGACACTTAAGTGGTTTTATTATAAGATCCCATATCATAAATTTTGATACAATGGCAATAAAATTTCTTATATTGTAATAGCCATAAGCATGCATGGGGAATATCTCACTATGTTCAAGTAAGAAGCAATTCATGAGATAATTCATCATTTGGAAGAATATTATTGATCTAGTGCAAATGCTTTATATGTGCTCATTTTATTATACTAGTGAAATTTAGTTGTCCAATGGAGTAGAGAGATGTAAAGGAAGAACATCAAATAAAAATTAAATATTATAGGGTATTCAAATTAACTCACCCCTAAACCCATATTCATATCCTATCAACTAGAGTATAGGAGAAAATGTATTAAAGCTCTTAATGAAACCTTTCTGTCGATGCCCTTTTACTCTTTCAAAATTGTATGTAAGAGGGAAATAATTCCCCTCCCAATTACATACCAATATTTTAATCCAAGGAATATCTTGTGGAATATTCCTTATAATGGTCCCAAGGATATCAATCCTCTAACCAAGGAAAATATGAACTTAAACTAATATACTAAGGTCCATGACAGGACATGATGGGATAGAAGGATATGAACAAAATTAAAATAAATAAATAAAATAGGAAACAATAAAATTATATTTTATGCTTCATTACCTAGGTAAGTGGCAAATTGTATGAGATAGCATATTTAACAAATAAGCAAGATGAAAACCCTTTATGACACAATGTCGGCCCATCAAAAATACAAAAAGATGGCTTTGTACATAGTCCAAGAAAGTGGACTTGCCCCTTTCACCCTATTACCCCTAATGGCTGGCCATCCGAAGTATAATATAAACTAATTAGTTTAACCAAGGTTATGGAGGGGGAATGCAAACATAGTTGAGAAAATACCTACCATCCACATGGGCACAAGACATGTGATTTGTTTTGGGAGAAGGGAGAGTCACACGACTCCTTCCTTCCCCACTCATCTCACCTCCCAAAATTCCTCCTTATTACAAATACCCAAATTAGTGCTCACTTCCACAAATACCCCCACTCACATGCCTAGAAGAAGGTTGGGGTAAAACACATGGGATGGGAAAAGTGTTGTTAAGAGAGTAAAGATGGTGGTTAAGGAGAAAACAATGACATTGTTAGGGTAGTAGTTAAGTACTATCATAACTGGTATATATGTGAGGATTAAGGTGAGTCATGTGGGGCTTAGAGGAATATATGAAAGGTAAGGATTGTTCTTAAAATAAGTTAGCTTAAAGATTTTTTAATAGAAGTATGTTTTTTTAGTTTGTAATGTATAATGGGTATGTGATGGTGTTATAATGTAGGTTACATATATGTTTAGAGGGTAAATGTTATTAGTATGTGATAGTATATAAAAAGTAATCAAGTAAGTTAAATAGTGATTTGGTGTTACAATTTAGTAATTTGTAAGTGTGGGTCAAATGAGAGGTGTGTTAGTAGCTAATGTTAGAATTAGTTAGGATGGTAGCAATAAGTATTTAATGTGATTAAAATAAAAATTTGTTAGCTAGTATATAGGATTAATATTATGAAACTTATACACATCATATCTTGTATAATATTATGAGTATTATGTAAAGTGGAATACACAAATAATATTAATGGTACTATAATATTTTATTACAAAATTAAGAGTAGCTAATTGGGGGTTGGACATGGTACCATTGTGTTCTTGGCTAGTGATAGTGGAGTGTGAATTATTAAGATGTAAGGTATTGCTTCCATATTATAATATATGTATCAACGAACAAGTAGATATCACCAATTATTTGATTATCAAAAGAAGATCATTTAATACAGGAACCTATCAAAATTCCTAAGTAGGAGATTTAACTTATTACTTATATGGTCTTATTAAACTATCTCGCAAGTAAACTTAAATTAAATTTCATGAAATTAGAAAACTTGTGGAAACAACATATGCATATTTTATTTAATTACATAAAAAACAGAGTTAGGAAGTTTGTCAATGGTTATTTTTAAAGCTTGTAAAATTGTTATGAAATTTCCTATAGCAAAGACTATGACTTTCAAATGGGTAAAATTGTGTCTCCACTACCCTCATAGAAACATGTTGTAATGTTATCAAATTCTTTGTGTGTCTAACCTAGAAGTAAGAATATACCTCCACCTCACTAATAATGACCAATTCAATTAATGATTTGAGACTATGTTGCAACACTATAATCATAACTATGTTGATCTCATATTGGTTTTGACAATTGAGTGTCAACACACTTAAGATATTTACTAAGTTCATGCCAAGCTAGTAACAAATGCCGAGTATAATATGTATAGATGTCAAGTTGAAAATGAGTGTCAATTCACTCATGTGCCAAGTGAATAGTTAATGCTAAGCAAGTTCAAGTGCCAAGTAAGACAGAATTATAGTAAGTGTTAAGCATCAGTATTATCAAGCGTTGAGTAACACAGAATGGACCTAGTTGTTTGTGATGGCACAAACAACTATGTAAACCACTTTTATGCCAACTTATGGATAGATCTTGAAGATTTGAAGATAGGATTGAATCTATTTGATTTTCCTATGCAATTAACATGCAACCAACCAAAAAATTGGAAAGGAATCAAGCGAGAAAATGAATGAATCTTAGTCATAGATTCATACCTAACCCTAAGCCAACAAGGTCTTTATAAGGAAGAAAAAACCCCATGATTTAGTATGAACAAGGAAGTGATGTGAGAAAAGAATTTAAGGAAGTGAAAGGGGTGAATTTATCAGAAAGCATTCAAGGTGACTTGGAAATGTGAAAGAATTGAAGAATCAGATTGTAGAACATAAGAAAAGCTATACAACATTGTTATAATAGATCAAGAGGATTAAGATGGATAGAACTATGATATGAAATCAACAAGGAAAATTTGTAAGTTATCAGATCAAACATTCTACTATTACTTTCTAGCAATTGTATCAGTAGAGTGAAATCCTTTGGACTAAGGTTGATTTAACAGTCATTGTAAAATCCTTTAATAGGGTGACATTCCAAGTGAGTGCTCTAAAGTCCTTCAACCAGGAAAACTTCTAATAGGCTATTAAAATCCTTTAATAGGGTAGGATCTAACAATTCGTAAGCCTTTAATATGCTAGGCCTTTCAAAAGGTAGATCATGAAAATGGTCAAACTATGTAACCTTAATAGGTGACACTTTATTGTTGTAGTAGAGAAGAATTGTGGGTGTCATCCCCACCCCATTTTTACCATCTCATTGGAGGGTTTCTGTGTAATCATATCTAGTGTCAAGTGTTTATGTAGATGCATTTACTTTACATGTTATTTCAATATGTTAATGCATTATTTTAAGTTAAAAGTTTTATTGGTTAGAGATTAGTACTTCAGATTCCAGCACCCCCCCCCTCCCCCCCCCTCAAAAGTATATATTTTCCATTTTTATTTTCCAACAATTGGTATCAAAGCTAAGTTCTATCAGGAGAAGCCTTACAACTTGGAGAAAAGATCTTGAAATGGAAGTTTACAAGTTGGGAAAGACCATTGAAAATTAGGAGATTGAGATATATCTCATACTACAACAACTAAATGAAGCCAGAGATGCTTTGAGGAGTTTGATAAAGAGAAGGAAAGAGATTGCTATGGTAGAAAATGACATACAATACAAAGAGATTGACACCACAAATTTATTTGTAGATGGTAACCCCTATGAATTCGATGCAATAGTTGTATATTTGATGGAAAAGAATAGAGAACAAGCTAAAGAGATTAGAAATCTCAAGTTGGAACAATAATCACAACCTATATTGATATGTGAGGTAATTGAACAAAAGAAGGAAGCTATAGAAGAAAAGGCCATGATTGAAGAAGACAAAAGAGTTTTGGAAAATAGATTGGAGGAAAAATTAGTAGAGCTATCCAGGATCTCAAACATGCAATTGGAAACCCTAAGCCAAATGATGAATTCTCATGTCATGATTTGAATGTCAAGGACATTGAGATAACTACATTGAAGTTGTAGAATGAACAACTATAGAATGACTTGAAAAAAGAAAAGGAGTTTGTTGAAAGTTTCAACAAGCCAAATGAAGCCATCAAGTACTTTGAGCAACTATTGAAATTACTTATATCTTGTAAAGACACATTAGGATTGGGCTACATAACAATTGAAGAAGCAGAATCATCCAAAGCTACTAAGGAAAGAAACAATAAAGGTAAGAACTCCAAACCTACTTGTCATCATTGTGGTAATAAATTACATACAACCAATGTTTGTAGGAGTAAGAATGATAGTTAGAATGCTAAGCCAAAGAACATGACTCATTCTCACAAGTGCAACAAACAAGGTCATCAAAAACATGAATGCAGAATCAGAACCATGTATGCACCAAAATTTGAAGGACACTACACAATTGTCAGAAGTTTGGACACATAGCCTTTGAATGTAGATCCAAGTCCACATGGTCATCAAGCAAGCCAAAAAAGGTAAGAAGTTATGAAAACTCCTATAACTGGGAAAAAAATACAAGACATAGCTATCATTATTGCTAAGATTATGGAAAAATCCTGTAGAATTTCATAAGAACATACTTCAGTGGTAACTACAACAAATGGTTGAGTAAAACTACATGCTTTAGTTGTTTAAAAATTGGTCATATCAGCAAGCATTTCCCAACAAAGTCAAAGGAACCCAATTTAGAGTTCAACAAAGGAAAAGGCAAGGTAGATGTTGAACACACCAAAGAAAAGATGAACAAAACATGGAGGAAGAAAGATGGATGGAGCACATCAAATGAAGAGATCACTTCAACTTATAGGTCAAGTAGTCACATCTTATCAAATTAAGCTAAAAGAAGGTATGTGGGATTGATATTTAAAATAATTTATATTACATTAGTTCCAAAAGAAGTTAGTACTAAAAGAGATATATTACCATGAAGAATGATGCAAGATAATAAAGAAAATCCATGTTTTCACATTATTGCCAAGTGTGAAAAGTCCTCTTCAATTGCTAAGTAAAGTACTAGTATGTGCCAAGCTATTAGCCAAAGTTACTTGGAATCGAGTTAGTAGTAGCTACCAAGTGAGGGAAATTTGTATAGGTGTCGAGTGATGGTAAAATCAATGAATTTTGAGTGAAACAGAAATTCTATTGAAGTTGAGTTTATAGCTGCACATGTGCCATGCAATAAATGCTATACTTTGAAAGGATATAAGGGAAAATTTCACATATTTTTCATCATTAAAAACATAGAGAAAGAGTGAGTAGAGTGAAAAAGCAATTCACAAGCGATATCAAAGCATTTGCATGAATCATAGTGAAGATCAAGCATCAATCCATTGATTTTAAAGGTATTCTTCATCTACTGAGCTACACAGTTTCATATTTGTTAAAAACCTAGCTTGCATAATGGCCTCAATTTCAAATAATGTGAAGGAGAAATAAATGTTCAACATTCAATTAGTCAGCAATGAGGTCAAATAACCAGATTTCAAGGCTATACCAGAAGTTGCTTATAAAAATGACCCAGCAAGCACATTATCTATCATTTTGCCTAAGGTTGTAATGGTCCAAGATATGAGGAAATGTTATAATTGCAAGATAGGATGCATTGGTGACATGGAAATCAGAGAAGCATACAATAAATTATGTGAAAATGGGGTGTTATGGGGTTTTGAAGGAGGAATTTAAAATTGTAGAGAAAGGGCTTAATTCATGCCCTAGATTTCCCAATAGTTTTCAAAACTAAATGGATCAAAATTGATCTAAGTATAATATAATGATGGATTTCTATGGTTAGAAGGAGGACCCATCAAAATTTCAAAGAGAAAAGTACATAGGGTTATTGGTACCCAACCCTAGATCGACCCAAGACATTGAGGAGTGATTCTAAAGAGGTAATTGAGCGAAACATAGGAGCTAAGTGGAACAAGCATGGAATGACTATTGACACTATCACAGATCCACTTCTTGACTTTTCCATTAAAGTCATATCACATAAATTCTATCAATCAAGTAGACTAAATAGTGTTCCATGTATAGTAGTTGATGTAGGCTACAAGATTGTCAAGAAAGATCATACCTATGATCTTGCAAAACTCTAGTTGCAATAGATAATGGAGAACCTAGGAGAAATAAGGAAGTCTGAGAATGCTCAATATAAGTTTTGTTCAATACTAATATGTATATTTTATATGTATAGAATGAGTTCCCATCTTTTGACAAGATAGGATGGAAGATCAATAGGTCAGTTGCAGTTCAGATTAATGAGTATATTGAACAAATGGGAGAAAATTTTGAATCTATAATGAAAAACTATTTTGAAGACTTCAAGAAGTCCATGAAATAGAGGTTAAGAATTCTTGTTTCCCTAGTGAAGAAACATTACAATGATATTTTCTTTCTTGTAGACATTGACTAAACTTTCATCCAGGCTACTCTACCTAGAGTTAGATGGTTAAGGCCTCTAGGATATGCAATTAATATTGATGAAGCCTTAGCTACTATCACTGCACTATATGCTGAAGAAGTTGATAAGACTACCAATTTCTTTTGGTAATTATGATGTTGTACAGTCAAAGGTTGAGATGGAATTAAAGATAGCCTTAACTTTGAAAAAGAAAGATAAAGTGGTGATAAAACTAAAAGCTAAGTTTGGGGAAGGTGCAAGAGATAATGATGAAGAAGATGAAGAGGAAAAAGAGGTACAAGTTCAAAAACCTCTTGCTTTGACCCAAGGCATGGGTGAAGATTAGGAAGAAGAAGGTGCTGAGGGAGAAGAAGCTAAGGAAGCACCAACAAAGCTCTAACCAAAGAAAGGAAAAGCCAAGACACAACCTATTGCATAACCAAAGTCAAAGAAAACTATAAAACCAAGTGAAACAAAGAATATAGTTCCAACAACAAGAGCCACTAAAAGGGCAACTATCCCAAAAGCAAAGGAGCAAGCAAAAGAGAAAACTAAGGCTACTAAGTAGACTAGTCTAGTGTAGATGAAACCAAGAAGAGAATACATAGCACAACTAGAGATAGACGATGAGAAGATAGAGTTAGAGGACACAAGTTAGTTTGGAATGGTAAGTCATGCTCCCAAATCTGATCTTGAAAACATTTGTGATAATGTAGATTTGATAGGATTGAAAAACATTGAATTTGGAAAACTTGGTAGAGAAAACCAAAACATGATAGAAGAGTCATTATATACCATCATGGAAAAATTCAAGAACACTCCTCTTGAATTTGGTAATACAATACCAAAGGAATTATATACAATTGTTGAGGATAAGTGGCATTATTGCCCAAACATGGAGAAAGAAATAAGAGAATCAACATTAGCACAAGTGATGCCAGAGTTGTCAAAGGGACAAATAACTAAGGCCAACAAGAAATATGGTAACAGATTTGCACCAAAGTATAAGGCATTCAACATTTTACAAAACATAATTGAGGATGTTGTGAAGAAATCCACACAAATGTTGAAGATAATATATGGATTGACAACTATTAAAGAAGGAGAAGCAGATCCCTTTGAGGAAAGAAACAATGAAGAAGAAAGTAAGGACAAGGAAGAAGAAAAAGAAAAAGAAAAAGGAGACACCACTATAGAGGAGACACAACAAAAGAAAGATGAGATGGCAACAGCTGATTAGCATCAAATAGAATAGAGTATGGAAGACTCAAAATTACCAACCATGAGCCCTCTACATGACACAAACACACCTGAAAAGACCATAATAGTGAAAGATGTTCCTAATAGCTCACTTCAGAACATTAATCTATTAACTACAGAGTATCTAAAAAAAGATACTTGACCAATCCACATTACAAGAAAGATTATGTGAAAATCCTATATTGGTAAATGTGAATGAACTTCAAAAAGTATTAGTTGATATAACAAGGGACAATGTGAACACACAAGAACCACCTTCTTTCATCCCTACAGCTACTAGTGCTCAATAAATAATACAAACAGAGGATAAATCTACGAAGGCTGACTTTACTGCAAAAGTTGATACAACTTAGACTGTAGAAGTAAAGGAGCCTACAAAAGAACAAGTAGGATAGATAGATGTTTCTATACCTAATGCACAAACACAAGGTGCACCAAAATTAATTGTAATTGATCAAGGTAGATGTGATGAAGAAAAGGGCACACCCAAGGAGAAGGAGCAAGAAGCCATACAAACATTGGTAAACTTACCAACATCTGACACTCCTACTAAAGTCCTTCAGAGGCCAAGCACTGATGCAATACCATTACATATTTCAGCACCATGCTTCAGCTCAACAAAGGTTGCTAAGGTATTGCACTATGGTGATGCACTTTTAGATGAAGAAATAGTGATACCCAAATATGATTATGCAATCATGACATTAGAATAGATCAATATAATGCAAGAAGCATTAGAGACAAAGAAGAATCAAGAAATACTTAGGAAAGAGTACAAATAGATGCAAGCACTTCTAGATATCAAAGACATATTTTTAGATGCTTTTAGCTTGCAAATGCCTAATGAATCTAAACCTATATTGGAAAAACTATCATAAATTGTTGAACAGGTGATTAATGAAGACTAGGATACTAATGCTAAACTTATGGAATGGTTTGAAAAGAAATTTTAAGGAAAAATTAATGAGAAAATATCTGGTGAAATAACATTATCACAAGTTGGATTGGTTACCAAAATTGATAAAGTGAAGAAAGTACTTGAGAACATATTCTCATTGTATACAAAATTGTGTGATCCCACACTCTTTACATAAGAAATGAGCCATAGAATTCTAAACCTAGAAAGAAACTTGAAGATCTCAAGTATGCAACTACCCCAAAATCTAACTCAGAGTGAGAAGCATTTTAATTTAGTGCTACATACAAAAAATCAACTAGCTATGTTAATAGTAGAAGAGGATAACATAAGAGCCAAGTTGATTAATATAAAAGCCTCCCTTACCCCTCATATGGAAATAATCCAAAATGAATCAGCATATGCAAAAATAACATTAAAGAAAGATCCTAATCTTTCAACTATGGACAGACTAGTTTATCTTGTAGAAGAAATTGCCATCCAGATAAAATCCTTAGATGTTGCATTAGACAACTAGGATACTACTTTGAAGATTATAATGGAAGTCCACAAGAGATTTTGGACAAATATACAATCAATGTATAGACCCTCTGACATAAGTGTCAAAAAGGGGGAGAAAAATATGAAAGGAGGAGATAATAAAGAATAAAGAGGGAGATAACCCAAAAAGGGGGAGAGCAAACAAAGGAGAAGCAAACATTAAAAGAGCAGAAATAGAGTATATCAAATAGAAATAGAGTGTTAGTACTTTTTAAGTTACAGAATATCAACATGAAGCAAATCTACATAGAGGAAGAAATTTTGGATACAAAATGGGCACATTAAATCAGGGGGAGTTACACAATTTTAAGCAAAATTTTGAGGTATATGAGTCTATAATAGAGTTTAGAAAATTTTGAAGTTGTGTATATATATGCCAAAATATGTATATATTATACTTGAGGAAATTAGATTTTTTATGTATAGTTAAGTGTTGTTGACACTCATGTCAAAAAGGGAGATTGTTGATCTCATATTGGTTTTGACAATTGAGTGCCAACATATTTAAGATATTTACTAAGTTCATGTTGAGCTAGTAACACATGCCGAGCATAATATGCATAGATGCTGAGTTGTAATAAGTGTTGAGTGACTCAATTGCTGAGTGAATAGCTAATGCCAAGCAAGTTCAAGTGCTAAGCAAGATAGAATTACAGTAAGTGTTGAGCATCAGTATTATCAAGTGTCAAGTAACACAGAATGGACCTAGTTATTTGTGATATGTTTGTGATAGCACAAACAACTATGTAAACCATTTTTATGCCAACTTATGGATAGATCTCAAAGCTTTGAAGATAAGATCAAATTTATTTGATTCCTATGCAATCAACATGCAACCAATAACAAAATTGGAAAGGAATTAAGTGGGAAAATGAATGAATCTCAGTCATAGATTCATACCTAACTCTAATCCACCAAGATATTTATAAGGAAGATAAAACCCCATAACTTAGTATGAATGAGTAAGTGATGTGAGAAAATAATTGAAGGAAGTGAAAGGGGTGAATTGATCAGAAAGCATTCAAGGTGACTTGGAAGTGTGAAAGAATTGTAGAATAGAAGAGAAGCTATACAAAATTGTTATAATAGATCAAGAGGATTAAGATGGATAGAAATGTGATCTAAAATTAGCAAGGAAAAGTTGTATGTTATCAGATCAAACATTCTATTGTTACTTTCTAGCAACTGTATCAATAGAATGAAATTCTTTAGACTAAGGTTGTTTTAACAATCATTATAAAATCCTTTAGTAGGGTGACATTCTAAGTGAGTGTTCTACAGTCATTTAACTAGGAACACTTCTAACAGGGTGTTAAAATCCTTTAACAAGGTAGGATCTAACAATCTTTTGTTAGCCTTTAACAAGGCAGACCTTTTATAGGGCAAATCATGAAAATGGTCAAACTATGTAACCTTAACAAGTGTCACTTTATTGCTGCAATAGTGAAGAATTCTGGGTGTCATCCCCACCCTAGTTTTACCTTCTCATTGCAAGGTTTCTAGGTAATCATATCTAGTGTCAAGTGTTTATATGAATGCATTTACTTTACATGTTATTTCAATATGTTAATGCATGCATTGTTTTAAGTTAAAGGTTTTATTGGTTAGAGATTACTCCTTCTGATTCACCCCCCCTCTTAGAAGTATATATTTTCCATTTGTATTTTCCAACAAACTGATATGTATCTTGAACTCGTAGTCTTCTGTAACCTAGTGTAGCAATGTTCAGTTTCCTATGTTATGTACTAAATGTTACCTTTCAAAAAAAATTGTAGTTGTGTTTTGTACTGAATTTTGGCCATGACACAACCAATATTTTTTCCTTTCTTAAGTAAATATTTGAGGGCACAAACTATTTTGGTGGACTCACTAATGAATTTTCATACAAAGTTAATCTTCCTAAAGAAAGACTTAAGCTCTTTATGTCTATGAGGGGGAAATAATATCATGATTTCTTCTATCCTTTTAAGATCAATTGAAATACCTACTTCAAAAATGATGTGGCCTAGGAGTTTTCTTACATCACTCTGAATGGACATTTGTTCAAGCTAAGAGATATGTTTTATTTCCTACATCAGTTGAAAACTTGGTTTGGGTTGACAATATGGGTGCTTCTCTATGAAAATATTCACCATTTGGTGGTGATTGTTGTCTTCAATCTTTCATCCTCATCTACCATTACTTGGTTGTATCCTAAGTATCCATTTATAAAAGACATCATCTTAGATCCATTTACAATTTGTAATACTTTGTCAAGTGAAGCCAATGGGTAGTTATCTTTCTAAGATGCTTGGTTTAAATTTTAGAAGTCCATGTAAAGATGAATATCTCTGGTCTTTTTTCATATAGGTACTAAATAGGTAACAAAGATAAAGTATCAAATTCTAAAACTAATCTTGGCATCAAACAAATTCTGGACTTCTCTCATTATTAAGGGTTTCATATTGGGATTTACCCTCCTCTATCTTTTTCTAAAAGGCTTAGTATCAAGTTTTAGGGAAATATCATGGGAAATAATTTTGGGATCCTATGACTTGAGCTCCTCATAATAGTTAGTCTTAGAATGGTTTTGACATTTGAGTGTCAACACACTTAACCACTTTCTACATTGAAGCCGAGCACACTATGCATGCCAAGTGAAGATCAAGTGCCGAGTGACTTCAGGTGCCAAGCATGATACATGATCCGATTGATATTTAACTATCGAGTTATAGATGATGCCAAGAAAAGCAAAAATGCAACAGGTGCCAAATGAGATAGTTTTGTTACATGTGCCGAGCATCAAAAATTAGTAAGTGTCGAGTAACACAGAATGAACATATGAGTTTGTAACTTCACTAATTTAGATATAAACTATTTCTATGGCTGACATTGAAGGATCTAGAAGGATCAAATAGATAAGATCAAATCTTTTATTTTTCCTATGCAAACTACATGTAACCAATAACAAAAGTGCAAGGTATGAGCAGGAAACAGAGATTCAATATGGATCGTAGATCCACACCTAACCCTAAGTCTTCGAATGTCTTTATAAGGAAGATGAAATCTCATTGTATGATGCATGGATAAAGGAGTGCATGGGAAAACTATAGTGGAGTTCAGAGTGTAGAGTAAAAAGACTTAGAGGAAGAGAGCAACAGTTAGACATTTAGTTGATCAAAACAAAGCAAGGGATACAAACGAATATCAGATCTTAGAGGATCAAGATCAAAGAAAGTAGATCAAGTGCCTATATTTAGCAATCAAGGATTGTATTATACCTAATACTCTCTAGCCATTGTATTAGAAAGGAAATCCTATGTTGATAGGTTAGCTTAACAACTATTTTGTAGATCCTTTGAAAAGGTGATTAAATCCTTTAACATGGTAACACTTCATGTAAAGTGTTTGTAAATCCTTTAACTAGGTCACTATTGACAAAGTGTAAAGCCTTTAACAGGGCTGACCATCATAAGTGGTTACACATTATTGCTCTAGTGATTTTGTGAGTATCATCCCCACCCCAGTTTTACCTTCTTATTCCTGGAGGGTTTTTGGGTTACCAAAATCTCAAGTGTTATGTGGTGATGCATATTTGTTTCTCATGATTGTTTAAAGTTTATATGCATTCATATTCATTTAAGTTATATGTTATTAAGGATTTGAAAAAAGATAAAAAGGCCAGTACTTTTGATTCACCCCCCACCCCCCCGCTCTCAGAACAACTCTTCCAATTAACACATTCCAACAATTGGTATCAGAGCTAAGTTCTCTCAAAAGAAGCCTAACATCTTGGAGGAAAATATCTAAAGATGGAATTTTTCAAACTTGGAAAGATCGTTGAGAACCAGGTGATAGATGTGCATCTCGCTCTACACAAGGTAGAAGAAGCTAGAGAGGAATTAAGAAAATCCTTGAAAAGAAGAAAGGAGATAGCCATAGCTGAAAATGATATAAACTAGAGGGAGATTGATACCACACAAGTGTTTTCCAATAGAGACACTGAAGAATTTGATGCAGCAATAGCATAACTAATGGAGAAAAAAAAAAGTTCAAGCAAAAGAGATAAGATCTATCAAGATGGAACATGAATCACATGCCATAATGTTATGTGAAATCACTGAACAAAAGAAAAGAGCAGTTGAGGATAAAGTCATGATGGAAGATGACAAAAGAAATTTTGCAAATAGACTTGAAGAAAAATGTACTAAATTAACAAGGATCTCAAACATGTAGATTGATACACTTGCCCAAATGATGAACCTTCATCATGAACTCAATATGAAAGATCTTGAGATCTTTACTTTGAGGATGCAGAATGAACAACTATAGAATGAATTGAATAGAGAAAAAGAAATAGTAGAGAATCTCAACAAGTCAAGTGAAGCCATCAAGTACTTTGAGCAATTGATGAAATTCCCAAGATTAGCCCATGATACATCAGGACTTGGATACAACATCACTACAGTTGGGGAATCATCAAAGAGTGTTGAGCAAAGAAGTGACAAAGGTAAGGATTCTAAACCCACTTGTTATTAATGTAATAAAAAGGGGCATACTGCTAATGTTTGCAGGAGTAGAAGAATCAATGAGCCACACACATCCAAAAGCAAAGGTTACTATCACAAGTGCAACATGCAAGGACATATGACAAAAGATTGTAGGTCCAAAGTCACAAGGACACAAAGATTTGATGGGCATTTCCATAATTGTAAGAAGTATGGACATAGAGCATTTGAATTCAGATCAAAGCCTATGTGGACATGAAATCAACTAGCAAAAACACAAGGAAATGAAAATCATTATCATTAGGATTACAACACTAGATATAGCTGTCATTACTATTAGGAATATGGACATATACCCCATAACTGCATAAGAACACATTTCAAGGGGAACTATAAAAGATGGTTGAGTCAAACCACTTGTTTCAGTTGCTTGAAAATTGGTCATATCAGTAGAAATTATCCTACAAGGTCAAAAGCACTAAAAATTGAAGCCAACAAAGGAAAAGAAAAAATTGATGTCGAAAAGATAAGATGGCAAATGAGTAAGACTTGGAAGAAGAAAGATGAGTGCAACACATCAAGTGAAGGGATTACTTCACCCAATGGGTCAAGTCGTCACACTTCATCAAACTAAACATGAATAGATGCATGGGACTGATATACAAAGTTATATCATACACCAGTCCCAAGACAAAGAAGTACTAAAAAGAAGAAATCAGAATAAGTAAAGATGCCAATTCATAATATGAAGATTCTCACAAAACTGTCGAGTTGTCCTCAAAAGCCAAGTAAAACTCTAGTGGGTGCCGAGTTCCTAAAAATGACAGAGTTGATAATTGATGCCAAGTTGAATAACTCCAATGGAAGCCAAGTGAAGTGGAAATGTAGTGCAAGCCAAGTAATGTTAAAAATCCTTCAAAAGTTGAGCGGGCAGTTGAGCATTTAATGTGATGGAAATAAGGTATATTATTGCAATTTTAATCATTTTTTTCTTAATCGTGATCAAGAAGCAAAGATGAGAAAGAGAGTGGAGTGACTTCATAGTAGAGAATCTAGTGTTCCAAGTAGATTCTAACCTCTTACAACGTCTTTTCATCGATCTTGAGGTATTTTCATTTGTGCCAAGCTACCCAGTCTCATATTTCTTTTTAAAGGAAACCCTAGTTTGCACAAATGGCTTTGAGCTCTAAGAAAACCCATGACAAAGAGTCATTCGAGGTCCAACTAGTATATAATGAGGTTAAGCAGCCTGATTTTCATCCCATCCTTGAAGTTGCATATAAGAACGATCTCGCCAAAGCCCTTTCCCGCATGACCCTGAAAGTTGTAATGGTTCAGGACGTAAGGAGGTGCTATAACTATAAGATAGGAGCCATAGGAGATATGGAAATAAGGGAAGCCTATGAGAAGTTGTGTGTCGATGGAGTTTTGAAGGATGAATACAAAATTGCTGAGAGGAAGGGTTTAACATGAGCTTTGAGTTTTCCCACCATATTTAAGACAAAATAGATCAGACTTGTGTTAAGAAGAATTCATGATGGTAGTTTGTGGTTAGAAGATGTTCCCATTAAGATCACGAAAAGAATCATTCATAGGGTAACTAGATATCCTACCCTAGATTGGTACAAGACCTTGAGAAGTGAGTCCAAGGAGGTTATTGAGAAAAACATAGGTGCCCAGTGGAATAAAATAGGAATGACAATTCACACCATTCAAGATCCTCTCATTGAATTTGCTGTTAGAGTTATTGCCCATAAATTCTATCAATCCAGTAGACTCAACAATGTGTCATGTATTGCAATAGATGTAGGCTAAAAATTGGTGAAAAAGGATCATACATATGATCTTGTAGAATTGCAACTACAATAGATTAATGAAAACCTAGCATCTATAAGAAGGACAAAGGGTGCCCTATACAAATTTGGTGCAAATTTGGTATGTATATTCTTCTATGTTCAAAATGAATTTCCTTCTTTTGGCAAAGTTGCATGGAGAAATGATAGAACTATCATAGCCCAAATTAATGAATATATAGAACAAATGGGAGACAATTTTGACACATTGATGATGAGTTATTTTGAAGATTTTAAGAAATCAATGAAGCAAAGACTCAGGATTCTAGTTTCTTTAGTGGAGACACATGTAAATGATGTCTGTTTTCTTGTGAATATTGACTATACCTATGTACAAGCCATCATACCAAGGGTGAGATGGTTGAGGCCTTTTGGTTGTGAGGTCAACATAGATGAAGCATCTATAGCAATAATTGCATTGTTGGTAGAAGAGACAGACAAGAGTGCCCCACACTTTGGCACTTATGATGTGGTAAGGTCAAAGGTGAATATGGAGTTAAAAACTGCCTCCACACTCAAGAAAAAGGATAAACTGGTTAAAAAGCTGAAGGAAACATTTGGTGAAGGCACAACAGAAGGGGATGAAGAAGCATAAGGAGAAGAAGAAGAGCAAGAGCAAGGACCACCTGCATTAATCCAAGGCATGGGTGAAGATGATGAAGAATAGGAAAGTACAAAGAAGGATGCACCCAAGGCTGAGCCCAAGAAAAGGAAAGCAAAGAAGCAACCAATTTCATAGCCTAAGACATAGAAAACTTTGACAAAACCTAGCCTAGCTAAGCCAACTACAAGGGAAGATACAAGAGGAACAACCCAAGAAGAAAAGAAACAAGAAAAGAAGAAGGCAATAGAGCAAGGTGGGCCTACAAAGTAGAAGAGAAGAAAGTATGTTGCACCATAGGAGTGAGAGGAACAAGAAATAGAATTTGATGAAGAACAATTTAAAATGGTAAGACACTCCACTTCATCTAGATTAGAAAGCATTTGTAATTTTATTAGAGATAATGCAAATTTGTTTGGTCTTAAGACCATAAAGTTCAATAAGTTGTCTATAGAACAAAAAAACATAGTTGAGGAGTCCATCTACACTATGATGGAAAAGTCCAAGACTACTCCACTTGAACTTGATGACTCAATACCCAAGGAGCTAAGCACATTAGTTGAGAATAATTGGCATTATTGCCTCAAAGTGGAAAAGGAAATAAGAGAGTCAACTTTGGCTCATTTAATGCCAGACCTTTCAAAAGGTCAAATTAGTAAGGCAAGCAAGAAATATGCAAGCAAATTTGTACCTAAATACCGAGCCTTCAATATCCTATAGAATCAAATTGAAGATGTTGTCAAAAATTCAACACAAATATGGAAGGTAATCTATGGATTGACTAGAAGAAAGGAGGGAGAAGAGGACCCTTTTGAAGGGAGAAATGAAGAAGAAGACACTGATGAAAGTGAAAGAGAGGAAGATGTGGAGAAAGATGCCCAAGAAGGTGAACAGGCAACAACCGAGGAGCAACAACAAGAACAGAGTGTCCAAGACACCCAATCACCACCACCTAGTCCTCCAGATATTGCAACTACACCTACAAAATATGTAAAAATAAAGGATGTTCCTGACATCTCTTGTTAGAACATCAATCCACTCACTGCAAAGGATCTCAAGAAGATTCTTCACCAAACAACATTGCAATCAGAGTTGCGCACTAGCCCTTTTTTGGTGAGTGTAGATGAATTGCAGAAGGTAGTAGCTGAAATTACCAAGGATAAGGTGAATCCACAAGATCCATCTTCACAACTTCCTATAGCTACTAGTAATCAACCTAAAGAGCACAAAGTCAAAGATACAACTGCTAAGGTTGACAGTTCAATAAGTACACCTGTAGGGGAGATAACAAAAGAGAAAACTAGAAAGAAAGATATCTCTATATCTATAGCACAAAAAAAAGGTGCATTGCCTAAGATAACTATCATTGATTGAGGTAGAAAAGAATAGGACAAGGAAGGGGAGAGCCCTAAGGAGAAGGAGTAGCAGACAATTCAAACATGGGCCAACTTGCCCAGAATAGGGACTACCACTGAAACTTCATAGTAGTTGAGCTCTGTAGTACCATTGCAGAGATCTATACTAGGCTCGAGTTCTACCAAGGTTGCAAAGGTACTTTACTATGAAGACCCTACTCTTGATGAAGAAATAGTCATTCCCAGGTATGAATATGACACCATGACCATTGCCCAAATGACTGAAGTGCAAGAGGAACTTGAAAGGAAGAAGAAGTAAGAGGTACTTAGGAATGAGTACAAACATAGGCAAGAATTAGTAGAAATTAAGGATATATTTCTAGATGCTTTCAATTTACAGGTACCTGATGAAACAAAGCCCATAATGGAGCAACTAGCCAATATAGTGGAACAGGTACAAAGTGAATACCAAGAGACCAATGTAAAACTCATGGAATGGTTTGAAAAGAAATTTCAAGGGCAATTAAAAAAGAAAATTGCAAATGAAATAGCACTATAACAAGTTGAACTAGCCAAGAAGATTGAAAAGGTCAAACAGGTACTTGAGAATATATTCTCATTGTACAAAAAGTTGTGTGACTTCTCATATTTCATACATGAGACCAGCCAGAAGATAATGAGCTTGGAGAGGAATCTAAATATTTCAAGCATGTAGCTACCTAAGGATCCAGCTTAAAGTGAGAAGCATTTTTCTCAAACGCTTCGTACTCAGAAGGAATTGGCTGAGTTAACAAAAAAAGAGAGCACCATCAAGGCCAAATTGCTACAGCTTCAATCTTCCATGACCCCACACTTCAAAATCCTCCATAAGGAACAAGCCTATGTAGAAAATGTTCTAAATAAAGACCCTAATTTTTCTACTTTAGATGGTCTTGTTCATCTTGCTGCAGAGATTGCCATCAAGCACAAATCTCTTGAAATTGCTTTGAGTAATTGGGATGCTTCTCTCAGGATGATTATGGAGGTAAATAGTACATTTTTGGTGAAATATGGTCTAAACCCTTAGAACCCTTTGACATAAGTATAAAAAAGGGGGAGATAAATAGAATGGGGGATGAGATAAAGGGGGAGATATAATGTTATATCAGCATGAGATATTCAACACACAGATAATGCAACAATCAACTCAGGGGGAGTTACAATAATTTTGTGGTATATATTGTTTCTTAAAAAAATTTGATCAAGTTTTTTTTAACTTCTATATATATATATATATATATATATATATATATATCGAGTAGATTAGTGAATGTACTCATAAGGTTAGATAAATAATGCCTAATTAAGTGTTTTTGTCACTCATGTCAAAGGGAGAGATTGTTAGTCTTAGAATGGTTTTGACATTTGAGTGTCAACACAATTAACCACTTTCTACATTGAAGCCGAGCACACTATGCATTCTGAATGAAGATCAAGCGCTGAGTGACTTCAGGTGCTAAGCATGATACAAGAGCCAAGTGATATTTAAGTGCCAAGTCACAGATGATGCTGAGCAAAACAAAAATGCAACAGGAGCCGAGTGAGACAGTTTTGATACATGTGCCGAGCATCAAAAATTAGTAAGTGCCAAGTAACATAGAATGCACATATGAGTTTGTAACTTCACTAATTGAGATGTAAACTATTTCTATGGCCGACATTGAAGGATCTAGAAGGATCAAAAAGATAAGATCGAATCTTTTATTTTTCCTATGCAAACTACATGCAACCAATAACAAAAGTGCAAGGTACGAGCGGGAAACAGAGATTCAATATGGATTTTAGATCCACACCTAACCCTAAGTCTTCAAATGTCTTTATAAGGAAGACAAAATCTCATTTTATGATGCATGGATAAAGGATTACATGGGAAAACTATAGTGGAGTTCAGAGTGTAGAGTAAAAAGACTTAGAGGAAGAGAGAAGCAGTTAGACATTTAGTTGATTAGAACAAAGCAAGGGATATAAATGAATATCAGATCTCACAGGATCAAGATCAGAGAAAGTAGATCAAGTGCTTGTATTTAGCAATCAAGGATTGTAAGCTATCAGGTTTATTATACCTAATACTCTCTAGCCATTGTATTAGAAAGGAAATCCTATAATGATAGGTTAGCTTAACAACTATTTTTTAGATCCTTTGAAAAGGTGATTAAATCCTTTAACAAGGTAAAACTTCATGTAAAGTGTTTGTAAATCTTTTAACCAGGTCACTATTGACATAGTGTAAAGCCTTTAACAGGGCAGACCATCAGAAGTGGTTGAACATTATTGCTATAGTGATTTTGTGGGCATCATCTCCACCCCAGTTTTACCTTCTTATTCCTAGAGGGTTTCTAGGTTACCAAAATCTCAAGTGTTATGTGGTGATGCATATTTGTTTCTCATGATTGTTTAAAGTTTATATGCATGCATGTTCATTTAAGTTATATGTTATTAAGGATTTAAAAGAAGATAAAAAGGCCAATACCCCCTTAGAAGAACTCTTCCAATTAATACATTCCAACAATAACTCCATGTAATGACCTCTCACTATTCTATGAGTAGCTCTAGTACATAGATGCCCTTTCCTTAGAGTCACAATCTTTTCTAGTTTTTACCATCTTAGGGTCATCTTTAGTGTCTAGGTTATAAGACTCACATTCTACTATTTCCTTCTCTTCCAAGGTTCTCCTATGGTGTGGTGATCCATCTTGATCAAAGATGCATTAAAACTTCATCATCCCCTTAGGAATAATATTAGTTTTTAAATTTATCTTCCCATCATCATCTTTCAATTCATCCCTTTCAGTTATGTCCTCAAGTGAGTTGTTAATTCCTTTTCACTCAAACAACCCATTGCACATTATGAATTATATAATGGTTTGGTCATCTTGTAAAACTTGGAGCTTAGCAATATTATCTAGAATGTATGGTGCAGCCATGAGTTCTATTGAGAACCTCTTGAGTTTTGTTCTTTCGGTAGGCTGTAGTGTGCTATTAGAGACTGTGAGTGCATTGACTAGTCATTTCGTCTTCTTGGGATAGATATGACATTTAGTTCTTAAAAATCTTCTACCGATTCCTAAAGCTTTTTACAAAAAGTCATTAACCTTTTCTCATCACACAAATAAATAATTCTGACTTGTCGAACTACCAATTGAAATCTCCTTTGACTAAGGGAGCTTTTCCATTCTTTCCTAGTGTGAAGAGGAGTATGCATATCAAGGATTCATATTTAGTGACATTATTAGTATAGATGAATTATAAATGATATAGAACATAGAAAGACTTACCTTTAGGATTAACTAGCTCAATATGTGCCTTGGCTCCCCGTTTGCATTTGTAACCATCAAACCTAAGTGTCCATATTATTTCATCTTTAATTTTGCTATAATTTTGTTTATTTGTCCAAACCTTTGCTTTCATTTGGTCTTTGAAAGACTATTTCTTGGGGATCCATTGCATCCTCCCCTATGTTGGGCTTGATGAGCCACTGGTTAGTGCATTTGATACGGGGATCACTTGTTCCTTTTATTTGCCCTCAACCTCTTCAATAAACTCTTTGATTTAATAATTTTGAGGTTAATGATGGATGAAAACCAAGGTCCAACCTTGATCTTTCACAAAGTGTCTCCTTCTAAGAACTTTGATCATTCTTTGAGGAGGAGATGATATAGCTCTCCCATCTGAGGATGTGTCACTGTACAAAGCATTTAGACCTTCTTCAATTTTATCCCCAAGGATATTATTCATGACTTTGAGCATGCCTGGGTGAGTTGAATTATCTTGGGGTGTCTCACTTGCAGTGAAACCTACAAAATCCTAGAAGGAGTAAGATATTTGGATCTATGTCTTCTCCTAAAGAAAGAAAGTTTACAACCATACCTTCTATGAATTATGTAATGGTTTCTTCACCTGGGGAGGGTTCTTGTGATCCTATAGTAGCCTTGTCATCATATTTTTGATCTAAGATATATCAAAAGCCATCACTCTATAGGACCCTAAGTTTGATTGAGGAAATTCCACTTCATTCAGAGTATTATATTTAGTTATCATTGTCTTTAATTTTTTCTTAGCATCTATTTTGATTTGGTTGTTTAATCCCTTCCAAGATAGCCACAATTGATTAAAATCTATTTAGAACCATCCTCTCAAACACTTGGTCCATTATCTTCTTAGCATTAGACCATATGTTTATGGAATTTCTACTACATGTATGTTGATGATATCCTAGATCCTAGGACATATAGTCAACTATATGTGAACATCCTTCAACACTCCTATGACTTTTATTTTTGTTTTACCAAGTTGGATTACAATTAAATTTGTAGGTTGTGGAGTGACTCCTAACCTTTGAGATATCAAAAGTGACGTGACATTACATGAAGAGCCTAAATTGATGAGGTAATTGTGGGGATTTTTTCCAAAAAAATTGAGTGTCAACCAAAAGTGGGGTACTTATGCTTTATCTTTATACATGGTGGGAATAGCCTTAGAGGTATTAATCTATGGTGAAAATGTCTTTGGAGTGCTAGTGTTAGGTGTTTCTTTTGTGTGATCAAGGGTTTTCAAAAATGCTTCCCTTTGGCTAGGAAAACTCTAAAGCATATCGTACATCTAGATATTGCCCTTAGTTCTTTTCAACTTTTCAATTGAATTGTACTTATTAGTTGACCAAGTAGGATTCTTAGTATAGTGGGCACATTCCCCTATGTCTAATTTTTTTATCTTGAAAAGGGTTCTTATGTAGGCATTGAATAGTTATTTTCCCTTAGATTAGGTGACATTGGCTATAATCCTTGGGGAATTACATCATTCAAGGGTTCCCTTTGGTTGTGTAGGTTGTAGGTATTCTGATTATCATCCAAGAAAGAGAACATCTTAGTTGGTTTAGGAGTTGATTCTTGATTGAATGGGAACACAAATTGTTTACCGATTGGGGTCTCCCATTTCTATGTTTTATGAAAAATCATAACATTTTAACAACATAGGGTTGAGATGAATAGGGGATTTGTTGTTGGCGTTGTGTGAATTTTGGTTCATTTCTTGATTTCTTCCAATGAATGTGCCACCATCATTTGGTATAGTATGGTTTGTGTCAAGTTGATTGATATCGACAAATTGAGCATTATTATTAGTCTTTGAAGGGATACTTCCACTGTTTGGATGTGTATTATATTGTTGATTATGCCTTTGAAAACCATTATTTTAGTCTAGCATGTTGAAATTTCTTCTTGCAACATTATTTCCACTAAAATTGTTGTTGTAATTTAAACCATAACTATTGTTGTTTGGGGTTGCATTGGCTCTTTGGAAATTGTTGTTTTTCCCTCGTGACAATTGGAGATGGGTGAGCTCATTAGTTATCTAAAAAATTATATTTTTCATTTTGTCTAGTTCAATTGTAACATTGCTCTCTATCTCAATGGATGGTTTAACCTTTTACTCAAAGAAGGCAAATTTTGGGGGTTTGTATTGTGGATAGGTTATAGTTAGAGCTAAGGTAATGAGTGCCCATTCTATTAGGACTAGATTTAATGGAATGAATTGGTTAGACATCACTTGTGCTCCTATAGGATATGGTGGTACTATAATATTGGAATTAGCTATATAATCATCATGCCTCCTCTACTGGGGTTAAGCTATTTTGTGAAGTTGATCACTCTTCAAAAACCTTCTCTAGAGTGTCGATGTCTATAATACGAAATCTTCTTAAGAAGATTGCAGTGAGGCAGGTTATAGTTGGAGCTAAGGTAGCTAGTACCTATTGTATTGGGAATGGATTTAATGGAACAAATTGATTAGATATCACTTGTGCTCCTATGGGGTATGGTGGTACTATCATATTGGGATTAGCTATATAATCATAATGCCTCCTCCATTAGGGTTAACCTATTTGGTGAAGGTGATTGCTCTTCAAAAAGCTTCTTTAGAGTCTCAATGTCTGTAATAGGAAATCTTCTTAAGAAGATTGTAGCCCCCACTGGTATGGTATAAGGGGTTTCCAACTTTTGGTATGTCATGTGAAAATGATGATTGAAGCATGAAATAGTCTCTATAGGATCCCTCTTGATAGACATGAACTAGTAGTGCAGCACAACCAAATTGATCAATATTTTAAATTGGCCCAAGAACAACTTCTAAAAAGCTACCTAGTTTGAAATAGATCCCAATAGAAAACTAAAGTGTCAATTAAATGGAACCTCCCCAAATGTATATGGTAATAGGTGAAGGACCACATTTTCTTCTTGAATTTATTTTCAAATGCATATTTCTTTCAAATCCTTGATGTGATCTTCAACTGTCTATGCCTGTCCATGGATGAACCTTAGACAAAAAAATTTAAGGTTCTTGGGAGGGTCATTAAGTGGGCCTTGTAGGTTAATTGGTGAATCCACTACATTTGTAAAGAAAATTGTTGTAATAGTTTAGAATAACTGAGAAGGGGGTGAATCAATTATCCAAGGTCCAAAACTCCCAATTAAACTTTTTAGTGCTTCACAAAACTCATACATATATCACCTTATCATGTATCTTACATGCATCTATTATATAATTCAAAATTTAAACTTGTACATTACTATCCTAGGTCAAAATCACTTTGCAAAAATGTAAACATGAAACATAACATAATAATTAACATGTATGACAAAAGGATTTTATGTGGAAACCTAATTTGGGAAAAACCACCAGTAACATGCTACTAATTCTTACTCTTCTAAAGTGATGCCATGTAAAAGGCCAACCTTGTTAGAGGTTACAATATACACTATTAAATGTGGCTTGGTTAAAGGATTTCAATTACCCTATTAGGAGTGAGCCTTGTTAGAGGATTTTAGACCATTCCATTAGAATGTCACCCAATTAAAGGATTTACAAATGATATTTAGGTCAACCTTAATCCAAAGGATTTACCCTAAACTAATACAATTATTAGAAAGTAATAATAAGGCTTTGATTTGATAATAAATCATAAGTTACTTACAGATTATAGATCTTTGCTTTATTCCTCCATTCTACTTGGCTTCATTCACTCAGCTTTCCTAGCTTGTTCACCCTTCAAGAATTCATCCTCTTAAGCCTTATTGCTTTGCATACCAATTGCAGACTCTATAATTCAGCCACCATATAAAGCAACACCCTAGACTCCCTATCTTCTTTAGATTCTCACACATGCCAACTATTGCTTCAAGACTTGTATCCCCTTATAAAGAGAATTTAGGTATTTTATCGTTTAACCATAATCGTCCATTTTAGGGTTATGTTAGATTCATGGAATCTTCCCTCTTTTTCATTTTTCTCCCTCTAGAAACTTCCTTCTCAATCCTCCTTGAATTTTCCCCAAAATAATTTGAATTGAATTTTATGTGACTAGCTCATCAAGCTTATCTTTGACATGTTTTACACAATCCAAGAAATCAACCTTGTTGGCTCAAATACATCGAATTCATGATCTAAATCATAATGTTTTCACTTGGCATTAACTAACCTCTAATGCTTGATACACACTATATTGTTCAAAATCTAATAGGTCACTGGGCAATACTAAAGTTTACTGATGCTCAACACCAACTAAAATTTACTCATCTTATGCTACATTCATTTGACATACACTAAACTTTTTCTTTACTTGGTAACAAATAATTTTTTGCTCAGCTTGCACTAACATTTCTCAGCACAACCTATTCACTCGGTCAAGCTTAGTAGATAGAATTATTCTTCCTTGTTCTTCTAGACTTAGTCAATGTATGCATCCTTTGTAGCCTTAAGTAGATAAACAATACACTATATCATCACTTTCTTAACTAATCTTTGTATTCTTTTAGATACCATAGACATACAAATGATAGTACTCCAATCAACTAAGAATTTTTCAAACCAGAAGGTAGCAAGTTTGACATTAGTGACAAAACAATGATTGTAACATATTCTCATACTTGCATCAATCTTTTCTCAACAAGCTATAGGTGGAGGATTTAGAGGAATGATAGGTGGGGATAATTTTTAATGTGAATAGATGATGATGATGATGATGGAATTTGAAACATGAGTGGCTAGAGTCAGATATTCCTTTATCATTGTGAGGCTTGCAAAAGTGACTAAGTTCTGAGGAATTGTTTCTACTGGATCAAAATCTTCTGAAAAGTGCATCTTTTGAAAAGTTTACCTTCTAACTATAAAGAGACTTTGGAAAAATAATAGAACCTCAAAATTATAGAACTGTCAAACAACAAGTTAGTTTTTTGGGTAGAATGGTTTTATGTGCTCCTTTAAGCGCTAGTTCTACTAAGCGATTGTTTGGCATGATGCTAATGGTAGAAATGCTCTCAAATATACCTCTTGAAAAGATGACCAATGAAAAACTCAAGGTTCCAGATGGAAAATTTTCAACTTACTTAGTAACTCAATCAAAGATAAATGTGAATGTTGACAAGGAGGCCTTTGTGGTACCTACCAATTCTGCACAACTTTGCTGAAATGTAACCACAAAACCAAAATATCTGTGTATCTTTTTTTTTATGATGAATGAAACTTCTAATAAATACAACTACATGAATTGCTATTTTAAGCATGTGTTTTGTAAGAAAAATAACAAGGATAGAGTAATGAGATATTAAAACAAATTACTGAAAGGGTAAATTCCTAATGGACATAAGCCAAAGAAACAACACATTTGCAAATTAAATTATGAAAGGATGTGGTAGGAAAAAAATGAAATTAGGAGCAGTGCTTCCTCAATTCTAGTGATGCAATCATTAATGGTAATTTTAATGAAAACTAAAAGATGTTTTACAATTCATCATATCTTATAGCCACAAAAAGTGCACGCACACAAGACAAAATGTTATATAAGATCGATAGTGATCCTTTCTCCAATTTCTCACAAAAGTAGAATTTGTTAACATAATGAAAAAACTAGAAATAAAAGATCACCCAATTATCACAACAAAATAAAACCATTAGCTCCATTAGTATTCATGAACATTAATTCACAAAAAATAACACACTATGGCAAGATTTACTACACTTAGACTGAGAGCACCAATAACATTTATTATTGCATCAAAATATTGACCTTGAGTAGATATTAAATGCATGTATTTAACAGAAACCCTCTCTTCCTTTTGTGTTAGGAGTGAGAGTTCTTTTAATACAAACACTATGCTAAAACTAATAAAATAAAGCTTATTATATACAAATGGACTCCATAAATGGTGTTAAGTAGGTCTCCACCCTTGTTTATATCAATTGATGGGTGCATTAGCCTTCAAATGACTAAAAATAATAAAATAAGAAGAAGATAAGAAGATATAAGCCATGAGATGATTTGGGAGTCACTAGGACTTCTGAAAATGCAAGTTTGGTCTTCTATAGGTGTTTCTAGGAGTTGAACTAGCATCAAAACACATTTTTGGTACATGAAATGCTTAAAAATATCAAGTGATAGTTAATTTTTAGTGCACTACTTCATCTTCAAATTTGTCAATGCACCTCTTGATTTGGCACATCTTGTGAAAAGTGCACCTTTGCAAAAGCACACCTCTAGATAACTTGACTAAAAAAGTCAAAAATAAATTGAAGTGTTGAAACTCAATTTCCTACATCTGGGTGTTCTTCCCTCTAGACCAAAATTATGTCTGGATGCACTATTCTAAACCCTTGGATTATGCTCATGATTTCTTGAACTTTCGAAAAAATAGGAACTCATGCTTATTATGCACCACTTGGTGATAATTACTAATCTCGAACCTAGTATCTGCAAAAAATTCCAACCTAGAATCTAACTCTAGAAGTGCTTCTTCAGTTTTGAAGATCTATCTAATATCATCTTCGTAGGAAGCTACCTTAAATAGTGCTTTGAAATATTGTAATAGTTTTTCTACTCAATAAAGTTAATTTCTTGATTCATCCACAAAAATCTCTAGGTTAGCTGCATTATAGTATTTACCCAGTTCCAAAAATTTCCTTTCAGCTTTTTTCTTCATTTCTTAAATATCCTCATATAATCCTACCATAAATCTATTATTGAATGATATCTTCTCTATCCAATAATCTCTTTTATCTAATTTTTCTTCTGTATATACTTCCATCATCATCTAATACCTTTGACCTTTGATGGTCTTCCATGCTTCCAAATTGTTTGTCTAGGTATGCACTTCATCCATAAGCCAACAATCTTGGTTTATTTGTTGGAAATTTGGCTAGGTAGATAAGTTTAAGTGGTCATTTATGGAAACATATATTTTCTATGAAGAGAGCAAAATGTAAGGTTAAATATACAACAACTAAACTTAGAAAATTTTCTACGTATCAGTTAGTTTATCATGTAGAACATATATATTTTTGATATGTGTAGTTCATAGAGACATTATTGGAAAGTACAAAGTTAGATACATAAAGGAAAAAGTGTCATGATGATGTATGCATGAGAGCAAGTTAGTACATTTAGTTCAAAAAGAGATATAACAATTCTATATCTCATAATAGAAAACATGCATAATAGAGCATGAAAGGAAATAGATAGTTATGGATTAAGGAATTTTTTTTTACAAAATAAATACTTAATTAAATAGGGATGACATCCCGGATGTTAATGCTAAGTTAGGAAGATCTAATTTAAATTTTGTAAAGTGTGTGAAAGCTTGAAGGTTGACTGGACAATAATTTGTAAATTGTAAAGTTATAAAAGAAAATATGTAATGCAAATTTAAGTGTATGTAATGCGAAGTTAAGTGTGCTTCTATGGAATACTATGCAAACTAAACATGATGTGAATTCTAATGTATGATCAAAGGGAGATGTATATTATGAATCAAAGGAAAGGAAATATCAAATATTGAAGATATCAGTAGTAGTGAAAGAGGTTTTGTATCTATCTCTTTGTATCAAGAAATTGCATTGTATATTTCGTGTTTGGGTAGTGGGCTCTTCTTGCGTACATTTTGTATTTGTTTATGACAACTCCTAAAAATGTTGAGGCTTCTAACAAGGCCTAAGTCCTATAAAAAGGAATGAAACACTATACAAATGTAATATACTCCTAACAAGGTCAATATCTTTAACCATAAACTTTTGATTAGTGAATCATTTTGTGGGTAGCATCCTTACTGAGATTTTCCCTTTGCCAGGGTTTACCTAGTTAACAAAATATGGTTGTATGAGTTCTCTAATTGCATGGTCATGTTTATTGAATTTAGCTTAATTAGTTTACTTTCATGTGCAAGTTATAAGGTAATAAATAACATCCAACTTTGGGCAAAAGTTTGTAGAATATTGATTCACCACTCTCTTAGTATTCTCTATTTCTAAAAATTGGTAATAGAGCATAGTTACTCAAAAATGGCTTAATAACTTGAGTAAGATCCCTATGGATATGGAACAGTTACAAAAGAACCTAGAAGAAGCTCTTGAGCAGATTGACATTCTTGGAAGGATTAACCACAAATAAAAATAACAGTTACATGCAAATATAACCAATATAAGAAAATGATAACTCACATAGAAGAGAACATGAGACACAAGGATTTAACATGTTTCACCCAATCACTAGGCTATGTCCACCAAAAAAAAGTCCAATATTATTATTATGCAGTTATTACAATCCATAATCTCTTATGGCTCAATATCACTCCAAAACCTACAATATCATCATACATTATGAAATCCCTTATGTTAAGACATTTTATACAAGCTTTTTATAATTCCAGAATTAGGGGTAGAATAATTCATCCAATAGAAAAATAGTAGCCAACACCTTTTACAATAGTGAGTCATTTTTGGCTTTCAGAGTGCTACCCCTGAAATCCTCCATAAGGGCGTTTCCCTTCAACCTCACCCTATACTATGATAGGGACTGCACCTTGGGCACTGTCATAGGACCTTGGAAGGGGCATTGTCTCCAAATCCCTATAGAAATAATTTGGTTGGAAACTACACCAAGTGAAGCTTCAAGTCTGATTATGATACACATCACAACAATTATCACTATAGAAAGACATAACTTGAAAGAAATATATGTAGATGCAAAAGACTACACTAGAAAGCTAAAAGAGAAGATTGATCATCTCAAATCCAAAAGAGATTCTAAATATCACATTAAGGATAGTGATGAAGTTTCAAGATTGAAAAAATAAAAATGAGATTGTGAAACATGAATTGAAGATCACTTAACAGAAATTGAGCTCAAAAAAAGATGGTAGAAAAATTGAGTCAAATCTAAAAATTGAGAATGCAAATCTAAGACCCCATCTTACAAAAGTTACATCTAAACTTGAATTCAAAAAGTTGGAGTATGCAGAACTTGAGAAGTACAAAACTATTGGGAAATGAGAGCTAACTTAGACTAGGAAAAAAATAGAGAATTTATATTATAGTAGTGAGAAAATTGATGAGAAAATATACTTTTAGAGACATTCTTATGATAAGATTGGTCTTGGATATTTTATTGGAGAAGAATCAACCAAGAAATTAGAAGCTAGAAAGGAAGCTAGTTGTGAAATTTGTTAGCCTATGCAATAAAATGAGAATCTAAACAATGTTGAGCCAAATAAATTTGATAATGTACCCAAGAGATTGAACAAGTTGATCAACCCAAACAAAATAATGAACCTAAGCAACCAAAGAAAACTGAATCACCCAAGGAAGTGAAGTATGAATTCAAAGGTAGATTCTTTGCATGTAATGAAATTAGTCATATGAAAAGGAGTTGCACTAGTAAGCCATTTAAACATGTTACTAAATTTTATTGTTATAATTATCATGGTTTTGGTGATAGGATAATTAATTATAAGAAACCTAAATTTGCTAATAATAGTAGTAAGTAGAATTTTTAGAGGTACTAACCCTATAGGATAAAGAAAATGATCCGATGAAGAAACTAATGTAGTAAGGAACAACATTGTGTGTTACAAATGTAACAACTTTGGACACATAGCCTAAAATTATAGAGCACTTTGTAGACTAATTTGGACCTAGATTTGGAAACAATGCACCGTGCTATGTTAGTTATGCAATAGCTTTGGTCATATAAAAAGATTTTATATAATAGATATGAGGAAAATCAACATGAATCCTAATTTTAGAAGGAATATGAACATTTATTTCAGAAGGAAAGATAGCAACAATGATAATCAGAAAGAAAAGTTAAAGAAACATGTAGAAGAATTCAAAGAGGTACTTGTCAAAGTACCAAATCCATCCAGTTCAAATGTAATATTGGAAGAACAGCCATTTGAAGCACTTGAATGAAGATTAAAGTCAACAATTATATTTGATTCATCCTATTTGAACTAAATACTTTAGATAAGAAACTGAGCATCAAAAAGGTATAAATGATGACTAAGAGTGAGTTAAGGTTTGTGTAGTTAGTATGAGGCACAACATGAGGATGCAAAATCATAGTTAAGAGCACAAATGATTTGGAGATCATATGTGAGTGCACAAAATTAATTTAGTTACTTGGGTATGTGTAGGAACATGGTGTGCCAAGAAGTGGCAATTTGAAAAATATGTTGTTCTAAAAATACGTCAAAGCATTTCAAAATCTATTCCAACCCTTTACCACCCATCCTAATACCAAACCAAAAAATTAATACCTTTATAAGGTATAGTATAACTTTGAATACCAGCCCTACATGGTAAACTTTAAAAATGTGCCAAAAAACATGTTTTTGGGCCTATTCTTGTGTGCTTTTTTACTTCAAACATGTATTTGATAACTTTTTTTACACCCAAATTTGATGAAATGAAAAGGGTTTCTTAAGAATATTCTTAGATTTCCATAAATGTAAAATCTGTCAAATTATGAGTTTTGTAAGTAATTATTACTCATTTTCTAATGGAGTTGCATATAAAGGGTTGATTGACACACTGATTGAAAAACAACTATAACTTTCAAATGGTACAACATTTATCAAATCCAAAAGATGCGTCACATTTTATGCTTCTTCTACTATAAGGGAAAAAAAGAAAAGAAAAATTAAATTTTACACTTTTGAATTAGTTAAGGTGGTTAGACATAATATTTTTTAATTCCAAAAATACTAGAGTAGAAAATTCATAATTAATTAATTATTTAGAATAAAAATAGTCAAAAATATGTGTCACGTGTAGTCATGAGTCCACTTCTTATCTTCAGAATCTTATTAAAAATTATTATCATTTGATTTTGGTTAAGGTGGTTAGGCATACATCTACTTCTTATTTTTGTCTTGAACATTTTATATTATTGCATTAAAATTTAAAAATTTGACCAATCAATCTTATTTTATTTTCAGATAAGGCCTAGTAGTTTAGAACCTAAATTCAATTTCATATAGATTCTTTTATCTCAACCTTTTGATAGAATGCTCATAACAAATGGAAAATTACATCTCAAATTGATATAACCCTAATTTTCTAATTTTTCATTATCACTTAAGGGTATAGTTTGATCGAGCATGATCCTGCACATATCCACCTAGTAACTAGATTTTTTTAAATTTTTTTTGTGATTATGTACTTACACAATTAATGCAATAGTAAATTGGAAGCAATTTAAGGTTAATTGAGAAACATTTGAAAGTGCAAGAGTTAAGGAAGTACTTTGGAGTTAATTTAAAGTGAAGCTGAAAGAATTATCAAGTGCAAGTAGAAGAAAACCTAGTTTTGTGAAGTTGAGGTATCTAACAAATTTTGAAAGCTTTATCTATAAATTTCAATTCAAAAATTGTGGCAAACACTGACAAGAGTTTGATTCACAATGTTAAATTTTAGGCTAAACCTAAGATCAAGATTAACCCCATCAAACCTTTAGAAGAAGACCCTAAGGAAATATTTTATATTATTCCAAACAAAGTATTACATTTGGAGAATGTAGGAAGGTATGTCAAAAGAAAATTTGAAACAATAGGCAAGGGAGGCATATCAAAGGAATTGGATGAAATGTACAACTAGGACATGAACTTTAAGACTGGTTATGAATAGCTAGAATAGAATGAAATAATTAAGATCCTATTTACACATGAATTTGAGGATGAGGAGTGGGAAAAACTTATACTGAGAGGGATTCATGATGGGAAATTTTGGTTAGCAGATAATTTGGTAGAGATACTAGCTAACCTAATTCATGTGGTAACTAGTATATGCAATGAAGAATCAATCCCAATCAATGAAAAAAAGTTTAAAAACTTGTGATAGATAAAACAAAGTTAGGGTACAATGGGAGAGACATTGTGATAAGTAAGATAAAACAACATGATGTGAGATTTATATAAAAAATTATGGCATCCAAGATATGTACTAGTTCCAAAGAGGATGACATGGAAATAGGATTCATTCATGCAGTCTAGAAAGTGTGGGTGGAAAATGTTAAGGTCAATATGTGTGAAATGTTGAGAGTGCTACTAATAGAGAACTTAGAAAGGATAAACAGAGTAAAGAATAGTCAATTCGGATTTAGGTCACTAATCCTTTATATGTTTTTTCATTTGATTATGAGATTCCCATTCCTATCTACGAAAAAATTGATTAATAGTGAAAAGAGCACAACTAAGAAGAGAACTAATGTATATATAAGGCATCTAGTCGATAAGATTGACAACAATGAAGATCTTATTGTGGAATCATTCCAAGAAGATATGAGACAAAGATATAGAATCCCACCTTCACTTGTGAGAAAATTCAAGAATGATATATGTTTCATGATTGATACTGATTTTACCGACATAGAACCAGTTGAACTAAGAATGAATTGTGTTGAACCAATTGGTTATGAGGTTATTGAGTAGAAAGTAGAGGGTTATATCAAAGAAATTATGAAATTATCAAGAGATGATGAGTTCAATAGGTTTGGAACCTATGAATATATTATGCAAGTAATTTCTTAAGCCCAACTTTAGAAATCTTCAAAGAATAAGGAAGATGCTACAATGAGAAAAATCATGGAGGAAGCCAAAATGATACCAGAAGAAGTAGCAACAATGAGAGTGCATGTTATTAGAATGAGGTAGAGTGGTCAATAATGAATTATTTATGTGACAGCACTTATAGGAGCTAGACCATTAGAAGAAAAAATAGTTGCAAAAACACAAGAAGTTGCATCAACAATACCATATGCCATAATTTATCAAGTACAAACTATTGATGCATGACCATTAATAAATGTTAAGAATGAAGTAGATGTCAGTATAACAAAAGTAAAATTGTAACCCCTCCCAACACTACAACATCAACTTGATTGACTAAAGTAAAACAAGAATCAATTGAGCTACAACCTAAGTAGAGGAGCAAGAAAATGACTAGTGGAAAAGGAAAGAGAAGAAAAACCTTACAAGTAATTGAGTCAGATGAAGATGATGAAGAAGAGGTAGAGGAAAGAGTGGAAAAGAATATTGAGAAGGTTGAAGAAAAAGTAAAGAAAAAATTGGGTAAGAAATCTTGGAAACCTAGAGTAGAAAATTTGAATGTGTAGATCATTAACAATGGCAATTTTGTACACTTGAATAAGTATTAGAGTTTGCATAGAAATATGGATAGATTGCAACTAGAGAATACTATAGTTAATAAAATGATCCTAGCAAATAAATGATGTGAGGATATACAAAAGGATATTCCATAGGACTTGTATAGTAGACTAATTAATAGAAGAAGAAGAAGAAGAGTACTAGACGAGGATAAGAAAATTAGAGAAAATCTAATTACAAAATTAAGTGAGGCTAACATTGATGATGACATAGATAGAATATTCAAAGACATTGAAAGTTTGTTGAGAAACTAAAGGAGATAAATTTTGTTGATGGGTGGCAACTATGCATAAGTAAATAAAGAAATAATATCAACAATTGTGACATTCATGGCATCTACACCTAACATTTCAAAGCCTAGAAGAGCTTTAGAAGGAACAATCCCCATGACAAGAGTAAAGTAAACACCAACAAAATGCACAATAGAAAGGAAGACATCAGAGTCCACAATAGTACAAACATTAATGATAGAGTCAACTCAAAAAGTATGAATTGAATTGATACCATGCAGGTGGAAAGTATAAGGATTAATTTAGATACTTCAGAAGATCCATTCAAAAACAATGCCACTAATGTAGGAAATTTAGTGAGTTCCACTAGCTCCAAAAATGAAGAAGAAGAAGAAGAAGAAGAAGAAGAAGAAGAAATGAAAAATAAAAATGAAGAAGAAAATAAGAAAAAGAAGGAAGAAAAAGATAAGAAGAAGAAAGAAGAAGAAGATAAGAAGAGGAAGAAAGATTAGAAGTAGAAAAGAAAAAGATCAAATATGATATAAGGAAAAAAGAGGAAGAATACGATAGAATGGAGAAAGGGAAGAAGAAAATTGAGGAGCAAAGGAAGAAATTGGAAGAGGAAGAGAAAATGAAAGTAGAAGAAAATAAAAGGCTAGAAGAAGTAGAGAGAAAAGAAGAAGAAGAAAAGAAAAAGGAGGAAGAAGAGAAAAGAAAACAAAAAGAAGAAGAAATGAATAAGGGGGAGGAAGAGATAAGGAAATAGGAAGAAGAAAAGAAGAGGAAAGAGAAAGAGGAAGAGGAAGAAAGAGAATAGAAAAAGGGAATAGAAATTCCATCAGATGATGATAATGATGATCATAAAGGACTCATGTAATCATTGAGTAAGATACTAGAGAAGAACAAGAAAGTGCAGAATTTGGAGAAGACTCTAGTGGAAGTACTTTAAAAGATGCAAAAAATTGTCATAGTCAAGGTGATAGAGAAAGATTTTTAACAAAAAGCTAAGGAATTAGTGATGCTTTGATGGGTAGTTCACTAACCTATTAGAAATAGTATCTATATAAGCTAGAACACAACATGATGAAGTGATGTTTGACATTGTTTCTCAAAACATCAAAAATGGCTTGGGAGCTCTTGATACTTGCATAAAAGAGCTAAGAAAATGTGAACAGGAAGGAATAATGCTATATGAAAAATGTGCACTATCATTAAAATTCACCAAAGACATTGATGTGGAGTTGAGAATGAAGCATGAAGAACTCTAGGATATAGTAAATCAGCTTCAAAAGCCACATTAAAAGGTAGAAGATATATAGGAATTGATTGCAAAGACTTATGATGAGATAAGTCTAATTGAAATAAATAAAGAAAGAATTGTAAAATTGTTCTCTCTTCTGAGAGAACACCTATCAATGAAGATCAACACCCTTGAACAACAAGTGGAAGAATTTTTGTGGTAAGACATCCTTTGTAAATTTTGTTTATTTAAACCTGAATATAGTAGATATAGAATATTATGGGCTATGTGCTCTTCTGAGTATATCAGAGGGAGTCCCAAAATCATGGGAGAAGAACTTCAAGAGTCTAAAGACAAGTTTTGATGATTAAATCACATGCCTATCAACCCGATTTAGAGGTAAAAGCCCAAATTTTGAATAGTACATAAATTATGACACCTTTGTCATTGATGTAAAAAAGGGAGTAAGATAGGAAAAATTGTATGTAAGGGAGTATATAAGAAAACTATATGTTGTATACAAAAAGGGGGAGTAGTAGTAATGTAAAGCATGATAATTGTATGATTGTATATATATATATATATATATATATATATATATATATATATATATATATATATATATATATATATATATATATATATGAATGTATGTATGTATGTATGTATGTATGTATGTATGTATGAAAGAGAGATTAATCAAAAGGGATCTATATTGCAAAAGTAGATATAAGGAAAGATGGTATAAGAATGTAATGATCCACAAGTTATTAAGTTCTGTAAAAGTTTTTAATCAAAATTTTGGGACTTAGGTAATTTTTCCATATGTATTCATGAATGCTGAAGGGGGAGATTATTGCCAATTTGGTTAAGTAGACAAGTTGTAGTTGTCATTTATGGGAACATATATCTTTTATGAAGAGAGAATAATGTAAAGTTAAATATACAATAGCTATATATAGAAAATTATCTAAGTATTAGTTAATTTATCATTCCGAATAGATACAGTTTTGATATGCACAATTCATAGAGACATTATTGGAAAGTGCAAAGTTAGGTGCAGAAAGGAAAAAGTATCAATATGATGTATGCATGAGTGCAAGTTAGTATGGTCAGTTCGAAGAAAAGATATAACACATTTACCACTCACAACAGAGAATAGGTAGAATAGAGCATGACAGGAAATAGATAGTTATGGATTAAGGAATTTTTTTTTTAATAAAATAAATATTTAATTAACTAGGGATTACATCCTATATGTTAACCTTGAGTTAGCAAGATCTAATTTTGTGTTTTGTAAACTATGTTAAAGATTTAAGGCTGACTGGACAATATTTTGTAATTTGTAAAGTTATAAAAGAAAATATATAAGGTGAAGTTAAGTGTGCTTCTAAGGAAGAATATGAAAATTGTATGTGATGTGAATTATAATGTATGATAAAAGAAATGTGAATTTTATGTTGATAAGAAAAGGAAATATCATATATTGAAGATATCAACAACAATGAAAGAGGTTTTGTATCCATCTATTTTTTTAGGAAATAAATTGTATATTGTATGTTTGGGAAGTGGGCTCTTCTTGCATACATTTTATATTTGTATATGACAACTTCTAACATGGTTGAGGCTTCTAACAAGGCCTACATCCTCTAACAAGGACCAAGACACTATACATATGTAATGGAGTCCATAATGTCTTTAACCAGATACTTTTGATTAGTGGATCATTTTGTGGGTACCATCCCTACTAGGGTTTTTCCTTGGCTAAGGTTTACATAGTTAATAAAATATGGTTTTATGACATCTCTTATTGTATTTATATGTTTATTTTTTAGCATAATTAGTTTAATTTCGTATGAAAGTTATAAGGTAATTAATAATAACTAGTTTTCGGATAAAGTTTGCAGAATACATATTCACTCCCCCTCTAAGTATTCCCTATTTCTAACATTATTAATGTTACCAATTTTTCAACATTTTATAGATGTTGCATAGAATGTTCAAATTACCCTCAATTATTTGTACCCTTCTATCTTCAAAAATTTGACGCCATCTTTTCCAAGCATGCAAAAATGAATCACTTTCTCTTGTAACCCTTCCTCGTTCTTTCTTCTCTAGAGAAGCCCCTAGAGAAACCTCTAGATGTCTGGGGTCAGTTAGACCTACCATTTCATCAACATAACCCCTATGTAACTCATTTTTCTTTCTTAATACCAAGATCTCTTACTCACCCTAATCCAAGTGTGTAAATACTTTCTTGAGGCCCATGGCGATCAAGACCTTTACCACATCATTTGTAGGCCTTCCTAATACTATCTCATTCACATAATAGTCTTTTGGAGACATATCTTGAGTATTGATGTGGGGAGCTAAGATGGTAATGTGTGCCAAGAGATCTTCATTCTTAGACTTCATGATAAAGGCTAGTGCTTTAGCATCACCTTTAATAGGTTATGGTACCTTGACTACCTTTATCAACTCTATCATACCCTCCTCCTTTGTGAATTATATATATCTCATTTTTCGAGTTAAGACATCCTTTTTCAACCAGGTTGGAGTAGTGAACATTGGGGACTACTAAGTAGATGATGTAGGTTCTAAAGCTAGCCCTTTTCCTTCATCACCTCATTCTAGAGTCTTCTCTTGTCATGGAGGGACTACTGATTGAGCCTCTATTTCTACTTATGTCAAGGATCTAGTCTCTACTCTAGGAGGAATCTGTTCCCCTTCCTCAAAAATTTTTCCTTCTTTTGATACTTCATGTGTGTGTAACTGGACATACTCAACTCACTCAACCATGGTCTGGCCATCCAACTCTATTACTAGAAGAAATACCATAATTGCTTCTTTTTCTTGCTAAGAAGGAGGTGAAAATGAAAGGTTTTATGATGGTGGAGGAGGTATACAAAGTGGCCATTTTGGTAAGTGAGGCAACTGATCCCAATCCTCTCTTTGTGATCCATTCCAAGGGGTATCTTGTATCATTTCCCCTACCATTTGCATGCCTACTGGCATGAAGCCAAAGTCTAAAGTGTCCAAGACATTAGTCCCATATCTTTTCATTTCTTTAGTCCATTCTTCCTTTTTTTGATGGGAGAATTCTATTTAAATTGGGTGTTCTAAGATGGAAGGCGATATGTGGGTTAAACTCTTCCTTCTTTCCTATTTTGCATCTCTTCTTGACTAGGTTCTCTTATTGAGTGGGATATGTTCAATATCCTCCCCTTATTCCTTATTTTGGGCCTCAAGTATGGTCTATAGAACCTATAGGGACATAGTAATTGTCATCTTCAACTTCTTCCTTTTCTCTCCCACCACCATCATCTCAATTCAAGCTCTCTTTGGAACTAACATGGTGGTCTTCTCTTGGGCTCTAGGGCTTCTTCTACTAGAACCTCTTCTTGTTCTAGTTGAGCCACTTCTTATTGGTCTTCTTTCTATTGGGTTCATTCTTGAGTAAGTCCTTTTCTCTTTTTACTCTTTACCCACATGGTTTGGAGGTGCTTTACTTCCGATTCATGTTGATGTACTATCTTATGCCTTACTGGTGACATCACTAGATATGTAGAAATTGTGGCCTTCATTCATTTACCCTTCTTTACTCAGGTAGTTACTTACAGATTTGGAGCTTGGGGAACTACATCCAAGTGTAAAGGCTTCTTGACACACCCTTGGCTAATTGTACAACATGTTGGGCCCTATGATGGATATCATCATTCTCCTCTTGATTGATCTTCACATTCATAGTGGGTTACTCATAAATCTTGTCCCTATTATATACTACTTCCTTTACATTAGGAGTATCCTTGTTCCATGCCTTTCAAGTTACCTCTAAAGTAAGTGCCCTTTATGCTAGCTATAGACACATCCTATAATAGTCCCTAATCTGGGCACTATAGTCATCTATAAAGTTCATAGATAGTGATCTTCAATTGCCACATTTGATATAAAAATTTTCCTACAAGATGTTGAAACCATCCCAATATTGTTAAAGTAGGGGTAAGATCCTAGATAATATTCCAAGAACTATGGATCCTATTCAAAATGAAAAGTGGGTATTGATGAAGGATGCTCCCCTTAATACCATAAACACATAACAAGAACATAGAAATAACAACAATTTGGGAGAACAAAATATGTGCTTCTTATTATCACTGCAAATGTGGAATTATAGAGTTTAGAATTACAATATGCTAACCCACATGGGCACCTTCATTATAGTAATTTTTAAGACAAAACTACAAGAAATCACCTAGAGCTATCCTAGAAAATGTACATGCATTTGTTAAATAGGCAATTTGATGATGTCTTGGAAGGTTCTAGAGACACAAACTCAATACCTAGGGCCAACAAATCATAACAATAAATATAGAGTCATCCAAATACATGTTTTACATTTAATTTGAAATTTTTTGCTGGCCCAACTTCAAAAGGCTATCAATTTTGAACCATTTCTCCAATTGGCTATTATTACCACTTTTTGGAATCCTCATCTTCCAATCTACAAGCTTAAATCTGTGCAAGCGCCTATCCTTTGAGTTTTTAGCTCTCATCTGGGCACATTTAGGCCTTCAATGGTGAGCCTAAGTTTTTGTACCCAAATTGCACACCAAAAATTTACAATAAATCCATGAATACTCATGATATGACACTGAGTGCAAACTGGTAGGCTAATCTATCCAAGATGAACATCCACCTCTAAAATTAGTACATTTTGAGCTCATATGCCTAACTTACTAAGTAGAAATCCTCTAGAAACAACAACTCTACACTAAGACAACCCTTAATAAAATATTTTTGTTTGATGCAAGATTTCTCTTATACCTAGGATGCTCCTACATTAGAAACCTAAGATAATTTGACAAGTGGCCTCATAATGTCTTAGGTATTCAGAGAGAAACCAAGATAGTTAACCTCCTCCTTTGCTAGCCATGATGAATCTTCTACTGGCCTCGCTTTCCATTTGACCTAGTATTCTTCATAAATCTTTCTTCTTGTACTATTGCTAACATGACTTTCTAGTATCTCCTCAATCTCCTTTGTAGATGAAATAGCTACTTGAATATTGCACTACACTTTTGCAACTTCATCTCCATCACCTCCTTCATAATACTCTATCAAATCTAAACTATTAAATACTAGTGCAATATTCAATTCAGTAGGCAACTCCACTTCATAGTAATTTCTAGAATCAGGCCTTTTCACTATCTTGCATAGTCCAAACTTCTTCATTTTCATCTTCTTATATGTAACCATAGGAAAATGATCCTTTCTCAAATGAACTATGACTTCATCCCCAATTTAAAATTCCTTCTACCTCCTTTTCACATCTCCCTTATCTGTCAACTATGTATTCATCTTAGTAATGTGCTTCTTCACCTCCTCATGGATGTTCTTCAAATGTTTAGAAAATTCTTCTTCTTCAACACTACTTATTTCTCCTTTATCCAATTGCCTCAATTTAGAAGCATTTCAAGGGCTACTCCCATATACAATTTGGAATAATGATTTACTAGTACTCCTATTGATAGAATTATGGTATGCAAATTCTTCTTGTGGTAAAATCAGATCCCATCACTTTGCTTTATCTCCAACTAGACATCCCAACAAGTTTCCAAAACTATTATTCATAACTTTTATCTATCTATTAGTGTGTAGATGATGTGATGAACTGAATTTCAAATCTTTCTTCAATTTTTTCCACAATGTATGTTAAAAATACCCAAAAAAATTTGGTATCTCAATCTAAAACTATACTCTTTTGGAGACCATGTAGTCTCACCACTTCTCTAAAAAATAACTCTTCCACATGAACAACATCACTAGTCTTCTTGCAAGGAATGAAATATGCCATCATTGAAAACCTGTTACCCACTACAAAAAAAAAAAGTCATGCCCTCACCTAGTCCTGGGTAATCCAAGAACAAAATCCATGTTGACATCCTTTCATAGCTTCTCTAGTACATGTAATGGATGATATAATCCCATATTCTTCATCACTCCTTTCACCATCTTACATACTCTACAAATCTACACAAACTTCTTCACATCTTTATGCAACTATGCCAAATTGTAATTCTTAGCAACTAAAACAACGATTTTATCTCTACCAAAGTGTCCATCAAATCCTCTCTTATGCTTCTCCTTGATGGAATTCTCTATCATAGAAATTTTGGGAATGCACAATTGACTACTTTTGATCAACATTCAATCTTGGATTATGAAATCAAACCACTTCATCCTATCAAGTATAACAAGTTCTGTACAAGCCTTCCATGCTTCAGCAAAATAAGGATCTTCTACATATAAATGTATAACTTTGTTAGACTTAAAAAAGGTCATTTTATATTAAGAGAATCTACAACTCTATTAGACTTCACACTCCTATATTTCAAAAAAAATGTATAACTTTGCAAAAACTCAACACACTTCAAATTCTTTTACTTTAATTTTCCTTCACTATTCAAATATTGAAAAGTTTGATTATCAGTATACAAAACAAACTCCTTAGGTAGAAGATAATGTCTTGAATTCTTCAATGAGTGAACTATAGCATAAAATTACTGATCATAAACAAAATATTTTTTTTGGTATTATTCAACTTTTCACTAAAAAAAGCAATAGGTCTACCTTCTTGATTCAAAATATCTACTATTGCAGTACCACTAGGATCATAGTCTAGTTGAAACATATCATTAAAATATAGAGATATTAAAGTAGGCTGCTCTACAACTTTCCTTTTCAACAGATCAAAAATCTAATCTACTCTAACAGTCCCCTTAAATTCTTTCCTATTCCCTCTCATTTTTTTAGTCAAGGGTCCATGAATACTATGAAAATCTCTTTGAACTTTCTATAAAAACTATCCAGTCCTTGAAATGATCTTAACTCTATAGCACTCTTTGGAGTAGGCTAGCCTTCACTTTCTATGGGTCCATTTTTAAACCTTCTACTAAAACTACAAATCCTAGGTACACCAACTCCTTCTTCACAAAACTACACTTCTTTAGGTTTATTAGAAACTTTTCTTCCCTCAACTTGTACCTTTCAAATATGCATCATATGCTCCTCCAAAATCTTAATAAATATCAAAATATCATCTATGTAAACACTGTCAAACTTACCCAAGAACTCCTTCAATACCTCATTCACGAGTTACATGAAAGTGCTTGGTAATTGGTTAGCCCAAAAGGCATGAATAACCACTCGTAAATTCCTTCCCTTGTCTTGAAAGAAATCTTCCACTCATTGCCTTCTTTGATACAAATTCTACGGTATGCACTCTTCACATCTATCTTTATAAAACACATAGCTCCACTCAAACAATCCATAATATTATCCATCCTTGGGAATGGAAATTTTAACTTAATTGTACATATTATGCCAGCACTACATAACTTTTATTTTTTCTTGTTTAACAACTTCAATGTATGTTTCACTTCATCCTTTGTCAGAGTGTAGGTATTTTCTTGCCCATCATATAAAACATGTATATTAGACTTCCACAACCTACCCAACAACATATGACATATGTCCATAGGTATGATATCACAAAGCACCTCATCCTAGTAGTTTCTAATCTTAAACTTCACTAGGGACTACTCATCAACCATACCCTTGAGGTCATCCTACAACCAAGAAATGTGATATGGACATGGGTGTTTCTGCCTCTAGGGATTTAGATTTGTGACCATCTTTTTTGACACTAGATTTTTAGTACTTTCACCATAAATGACTAAATAAAAACACTTATCTTCACATTTGCACCTTGTGTGAAACAAGATCCTTCTTTGATCAGGTTGCTTCCCACCACTCAACAAGACTCTTCTATTAACTAGGACTTCTCCTCTTTAAACATCTCCAAAATGTGATGATCTGACATCTTCATCAACATACATGAACCTAACTTGGCCTTTATTTATCCTATCTATCCTTACTTGGTGTTGAGAAAATTCAAATCCTCTATGCCCTTCTTCTCCATCGTGAATGCATTATCCATAGAAACCTACTCTTCCTCTCTAATATCTATTCATTTGATCATGGAAATGATTGGAATTATTTCCCCTCTAGGTCTGATTGCTACTACAAGACTCATCCTTGTTCTTCTAATCATCATTTCAGCCTCCATAAGATCATATGCCAAATCTTGCACCATGACCTCTTCCACTATTCTTTTTAACATAATTTTTGCTAGGATTCTCTTTACCTTTTAGGGAAAATTGATGTGCCTCCTTAATAATGGTCATCTAAACTAGACCCTACTCCTCCTAAGTGCTTGGCCTCAACCCATTAAGATAATTGGCAACTTTCTCCTCATCATCTTTTGCATGGCCAATTCTAATAAGGAATCGGTCAAACTCTTCAATATACTCTTGAACACATCTTCACGCTTTCTTCAACCCTTGCATTTTCTTCGACATATTAAGCTCATAATCTAGGAGAATGAACTATTACTTCATTTTAATTATTATTCGATCCCATCTGGTGATTTTGTCCTTACCTCTTCTATTTTTCTCCAACTGAATCTTCTACTACTAGAGCTTTGCGCAACCCTTCAATTTGGCCTTTGTAAACTTGATCTTATCTAAATCTTCAATATCTTCATTTTCAAAGCACTCTTCCAATTCATTGATCCAATCGATCAATTCCCTTGGGTGAATATTTCCCAAAAATTTGGTACCCTCTGCATATCATCAATGTGTGAAGTTTTCCTATAACAACATGGAGGTTATCATCCCTGGTGATCTAGATCCTTTCCAATTTTGTGCTAACCTAAGAGATGCTACTACATACCAAATCCCAATAAAAAATGAAGCACAACCCACAGATTCCTCGAAGTATGTGGATGCTAATATACTCCTTAGTAAGGCCAAGGAAAAGATGAAGATTGAAGACAATGGGTGTGGAGAGTAGCTTATGTCTATAGTATCCCACATTAGGGAGTCACCAGTTTCTCCCCAATCTTATTGTAAATCACAACTATTAGAAGAACAATGCTATGAGATTAGTACTTAAAATACCACTTCTATCAATGAGAATACATCTGTATGTATGGAGAAAGAAAAAGAAGAACAAGAGCCCATTTTGATATCTCTTAGAAAGTATGGAATTGGGTTTACTATAATGTAGAAACAAGGCTATGATGGCTATAGAAATCTTGGATATCAGAACCAAGGAGTAACTGAAGCTATCACTACAAAAGGACAAACTCCTAGTTTGGGGCTTGGATTTAAACCATTATGAATAGGTCCTCCTAGTACTATGTTACTTACATGTAATACTATGGATGTTTTGAATGATGAAAAGGCATCTAAGGACATCCCTCCTAAAACCAACAATCCTTTAGCTTTTGACCATAACCCCAATGATCCAACTGAATTAGATACCCATATATCTACCTTCAACCAAATCCCATTCAATACTAATGATGAAATCCCCTAAAGTTATCTTGAACTATTGGATTGGGACCAATGTGGACCACCAATTTTTGATTAATTCGACAATGATAACACTCTCATAATAGACTTTGAAATCTATGAAGGCATTATGATTGACAATCATAAAGACACAATTTATTCTAAAGAGAACATATTGGCATACTTTCGGGAGCCAACTCCACCTTCTAGTTACAAAACTAAAAGAAGAGAAAAAAATGACAAGCATAGGTCTCTTGGTGAAAACCAAAAGATGCCATTAGATTGTGAAAAATCAAAAGTGAAGCAGCTCCCAAGGATACAAAATGAAAAATATGATGCCATGAATATCAGTGTTCCAGTGTTCAACATGTCACAAAGTCTTTTGGAGCTCTCTCAATCAGCATTCATGTGGAAGGTCATTGGTCTCAACCCTCCCAACCCTCCCTTATATCCAGTTGTTTATCCCCAAATCCAACTACCTAATTTGCCCAATGCCCAAGCTCAAATTTTTATCCAACAAGCCTTTGCATATGTCATCATCAGTGACATTCCACATGACACATCCTTTCACCCATTCATCCCTAGATGCCTTGATTTGCAAGAGACATACATTGTCTTACATATGCTACATGATAGTATATCTCGAGGCCTTTCTAGTGATTTGACCTTAGCTACAGACTTGGAACAACTCCTACATAGTTATGGTCAATTGTGGATCTAGAGATTATCAACTGGCAACACCAACAACATATTTCTTATCAGTAGTTGTTAGCAACAATCTTGATTCCATCTAAAAGTCCTGATAAAATACCAAAAAATAGAAAAGAAAAAAGTGAAAAAAGTCATGAAAAAATGGATTCCTTGATGAAAACCTAGCAAGCAGGTGTCTTGGCATGAAAATTTGAGTCAAGAGAAAAACCCTGTCCAAAACTGAAAACTTGGCAAACAGGTGCCATGTGTAATCAATTGTTGCTCCTCCATCCATCGAGATTCCATCTAGTTTGTTCCCTTTTTGTCATTCCTTGATCATATCCATCATCCTACAAGAAGTCCTTGGCTCTTTGACCATGGCTCATGAACTCATTAATATCCATCATTATCCTACTTTATGCAACACTAGTATGCACACACTCTGTCATTGCCCTTTGTACATAGTTTATGTCTTGTCTGGGGGCATATTACCTACACATTGCATGAGTTTGAACTTGGAATGGGGGCATATCCCTAAGAAAATTTTATCCATTGGACCTATTACATAATGGATTGGAGCTAACACTTGTAAATTCTGTTACATGTTTTTATGATCCTAAAAAAATCACTAAATATCACATAATGTCTTGAAAAAATCCTAAACATTCAAATATGATCCTAAAAAAAATCCTAAACATTCAAATATGATCCTGAAAAAAATCCTAAACATTCAAATACAATCTTGAAAAAAGCACTAAAAATCATATAATGTCCTAAAAAATCACTAATAATCATACAATGTCCTAAAAAAAGCACTAAAAATAATAAAATGATCCTTAAAAAATCACTATAAACTAGAAAATGTCCTAAAGTAAAACCTAAAAATTGTAAAATGTCCTAAAGAAACCAATCACACAAAAACATCAAATATCCCCAAAACACCCTAAAAAATCACAAAACTCATCAAAACTTTGCTATAAACCTTGTAAATATTCACTATGGATAACCACCCCTTTTATGTACACACTTGCACTTTGCCAGCTGAAACTTAAAGCACTACAATGACAATCACACTATCTGAGCAATGGGAACCAACAATCAATCTAACATGTCACTATGAACCTATCAACTGAATCTACAACCATAACTATCACACTGTCAACATGTCAAACACTATCTGAACACCTCAAAAACTAAAAAGGATGTAATAATGGACAAGAATAGCTATTGGCTCATGCTGTTTAGTGAGTGATTTATTTTGGCTTTATTTTTCTTTGATCATGTTCCTATGTTACTTGATGATATAAACTAATCTATGAGAGTGGTTGGGATGGTTCATGGTCATATTTTTCTATTTTTGTCTATTAAAATGTACCTTTGAGAGTCTAGGGCATGCACATATGCCTTAAGAAGGACAAGGTGATTCTCTATCTACATCATTCTTGTTTACACAAAAGACATACATTTGTGCTTTGGCACTTTATGCCATGATGCATTGCATTCCATTTGCCATATCAAAATAAAGCTCCATTTGACATATAGTGCACTTTCCAAAAGAAAAATTCTTCACATCAATCTAATTGGTTCCCATCCCATCTCCTCAATCTTCTATCATTCATCTCATTCTCCATCACCATCATCATGTGTTCTGATACATCAAATCATCTTTCTCTTGCATTCTAACATTCCTGCATCATCCTACACTGTCAATCAACTTTTTGTGGCTTTACACCTCGTTCAACCTCTATTTTACATTCATCTAACCATATTTAACTAAATATGACCATTTTTGATTATTTCACTCATTCTCTAACATCTTTCCATCATTTTGGGCATGCACACAAAGTTTCGGGACATTCCAAGTCCAATCGGGTTATTTTTGGCCCCTAGAGCCTTCTCGAGCACATTCTGCACTTTCTGACTCCACTTGGTCTTCCCAAGTGCATCATGGATGCACTTGGTACTTTCATGACACACTTGGGCTTACCAAGGGCATCCATAACACACTTGGATGAGTTTTGGGCGCACTTGGGGACCTAAGGTACCCAGAACTACTCCTAGAGCCCGAATGTTGCACTCTAGAGCCCATAACTTTTGCATTTTAACTCGGATTTGCAATCTGTCAGTTGCATTGGATTCATATCTTTGTTTTGGAAAAAATGATCTATAATTTTCATCATTTTTTGTCTTTCTTGAGTGGTAACCCATGCAATTACTCTCAGGCTTCTGATTGACCCCGTTCTGCACTATAGACCTCATAACTTTCACATTTTAGCTCTGATTTGTGATCTATCAATTGCTATGGTTTTGTCTTCTCATTGTCAAAAAATTGACTTATCATATGCTTATCTTAGTCAATTTATCAAGGGGGCACCCATATATATATTCCCTATTGGGGTATGTTGTGGCTTTCTCATCAGTTATTCTTTGAAACAACGCTCTAAATCACATTGTATCAATGAGGGGCAAAATGTACACACTAAAAATGGTTCACATCTATAATTTCATCAATTCTTCACACTAATTTGTCCCATTTTCTCAGTCTAGTAACTTCAATCTTTTGGCCAAATTGATCATACTTTATCATTTGTATCCTCTTTCACATCAATTTCATGTCATTTCAAAATCACATCAAATCAACTCAAAACCATTTCATATCAACTCAAAATCACCCCAAATCAACTCAAAATTAGTTAGAATCAGTCCTAATCAACCCAAAACATATCAAACATCCCAAATCAATCATCATTTATCCAATCCTAGGTATTGTTGTGGCTTTCAGTGCCTTGGAAACCTATCAACCTATCAATTTTATCAATCTAACCTTAGTACTATCATGGCTCTTAGTGCTAGGTCAAACTATCATTCATGTCATTCTATCATTGACATTTTTGAGTCTTTCAATGTTAGATCTTGGCATTATCAACCATTTTAATAATATTGATAGTGTCTGTCAATGTTATTATGATCAAACCTTTTCAATCAATTTCAATCTCGTAGCATTTACAATGTCAGTCAAATGTTACATATCAATCAATTCATGTCATGTGTCCTTGGCATGTTATCAATTTCAATCGATCAATTTGACCATGGCTTTGGTCCACCTATCACCATCCTAGTCAATTTCCACTATTATCATCACATTTTCATCAAAGGATACTGTTGCACTTATTTAATCAATTTTGGCCAATCATCTACTAATTTTCCCTATAGGATTAAATAACCCATAATTTAATCCTATTATTCTTTCTAATTATTCTTCCTAATTATCATCCTCAATTGATTAATTTTATTAATTAATTGATTCATTATCTGCAAACCATGGAAATTCTTAATTTCCTAAGCTCCATTTTCCATCATTAATTCCATTTTCTACTAATTCTTATTTTGTGGAATAAAAGGATTTTTAATTCAAATATTCCATAAAATATTGCATCATCATGACACTTCGATATGAAACCTCATGGTTTCTCCTTTGACACTTGGATAAGATTTGTTATAATCAAATATTCTTATTCCTTACGCATGTCCATATTTGGCTTATTTGTCATAGATTCTTGGCTTTAAGTGGGTTGAGGTGTCTTATGATGCATCATAGATTCTCTTACACATTTAGTCAAGTTTGACTTCCATGCATCATAGAATCCTACATTTGTCATCTTTTTTCATACGTGTCATGTATGATCAAAGGAATCTCTTGTCACATCGCATATCTAAGGGTGAGAAATCCAATGCTCTCACCCTCCATGCCCATTATAAAATGAGCATTCTTCCTCTCATTTTGGGTCCTTAGGTCCTAACTCTTGAGTCTTTGAGTCCCTAGCTTCTTTGCATTTTTTTTTCTTCCTCTTACACTAAATCATACTTCTAGTATTCTCATGGCATTATCCCTATCATAGATTTTGCTTCAATATTGTGTGCACTATAGGTAAGTTGGAGCTACATCATTTGGAGAAGAAAGAAGGACATGGGAGCTACAAACGAAAGAGGGGGTTTCTAACCTTGTGTTTGCTTCTTCTGATTAATTTGGCTTTCATGGTAGACTAGTGGGTGCTAACGTATGTTGATTGAGTTTGTGATTTCTCATAGTATGTTATGCATTTAGCCTATTTTCTAGTCCTACAATGTCAACTCAAAAATGGTTTACATAGTTGTTTGTGCCATCACAAATAACTAGGTCAATTCTATGTTACTTGGCACTTGTTGATACTAATGCTTAGCACACACTATAATTTTTTTCTAGCTCGACACTTGAACTTGTTTGGCATCTATTATTCACTTGGCACTTGAACTACTCAGCTCAATCTATTTGCTTGGCACTTGATTTACTCAACACATGAGTGACTCGACACTCATTGCAACTTCACATCTATATTATACTTAGCATATGTTACCATGAACTTGAATTTTTTTTAAAGTGTGTTGACACTCAATTGTCAAAACCAATCTGAGATCAACAATCTCCCCCTTTGACATGAGTGGCAAAAACACTTAACTATACATGATCAATCTACCTTCCTCGAGTATAATGTATATCCAATTCACCATACATACAAATCTTCAAATTTTTTTGAAGAGTTATATACCTTGACGTAAAATTTTATAACTCCCCCTAAGTTAAGGTGTCTTTTCTATTTTTAAGATCTTTTAGAGTAGATTTGCTTCTACTATGACTCTTTGTCTATCTTTATCTAATACTCTTTATCTAATTGACTCTTTTTCTATCTTCATTCGATACTCTTTATTTGATTGACTCTTTGTTAGTCTTCATCTAATACTCTTTATCTAATGTGTTCTAATACGATGCCTTATTTCCTACTATTTTCTCCCCCTTTCACATATCTCCCCCTTGCATAGATATTTCTCCTTTAATATTTCTCCCCCTTTTTGACACTAATGTTAAAAGGTCTATACACTAAGTGTGTATATTTATCTATGAAGTTCTTGTTGACTTCGATTACAATCTTGAAAGCAACATCCTAGTTGTCTATTGCAACATTTAGGGACTTGATTTGGATGGATGTCTTAGTTGCAAGGTGAACTAAGCTACCAAGTGTTGAAAGATTAGAATATTTCTTGAGTATTGTGTCGGCATAGGCTAGTTTTTTGTAGGATTTCTGTGTGTGGGGTTAGGGAGGCTTCAATTTGAAATAACTTTGCTCTTGTATTAGCCTCTTCTACTGTGAGTATAGCTAGTTCCTTTTGTGTGTGAAGCATGGAATGGAAATTATTCTCACTTTGAGCTGGGTTCTGTGGTAATTGCATACCAGATACTTTCAAGTTTCTCTCCATACTCAAAATTATTTGGCTTGTTTCTTTTATGAAGAGTGTGGGGTCACACAATTTAGTGTAGAGTGAGAATATATTCTCAAGTACCTTCTTCACCTTTTCTATCTTTGTAGCCAATTCCATCTATGATAGTGCTATTCCACTTGATATTTTCTCATTTACCTTTCCATGAAATTTCTTCTCAGACCATTCCAAGAGTTTTACATTAGTCTCCTAGTCTTCATTGGTCACCTATTCAACAATTTTAGACAATTGTCCCGATATGGGTTTAGTTGCATCAAGTGTTTGCAAGCTGAATGTGTCTAGAAAGATGTCTTTGATTTCATGGAGTTCTTACCTTTGTTTATACTCTTTTTTGAGTATCTCTTGGTTCTTTTTCCTTGATAATGCCTCCTACATTTCATTTATCTTTTCAATGTTCATTGTTGCATAGTCATACTTAGGTATGATAATTTTTTCATCCAATGTAGGATCTCCATAGTGAAGTACCCTTGCAACCTTTGTGGAGCTCGAACCTAGTGTTGAAATTTGGAGTGGTATTGCTTCAGTGCTCAACTTTTGAAGAGCTTTTGTAGGAGTTCTAGTAGTTGGTAGATTAACCAATGTTTGAATTGATTCTTTCTCCTTTTCCTTCAGAATGTCCTTCTCCTCTTGTGACCCTCCTTGATCAATCACTATTATCTGTGGTGCACCTTGTCTCTATGCAGTTGGAATAGATACTTTGGCCTATCCTGTTTGTTTCTTTTTTGGCTCCTCAGCTATTATAGCAACTTTAACTGTGGTGTCAACCTTAGCTAATGTATATACTGATGCTTTCTCTTGAGGTTGTCCACTAGTAGCTGTAGGGATGGAAGAGGATGTTTCTTATATAACCACCTTGTCCCTAGTCAAATCAGCTACTTCTTTCTGCAACTCATCTACACTGACCAATACTAGATTATCACACAACTTTACTTGTAAAGTTGATTGGTCAAGGATCTTCTTTAGATCCTCTGCAGTGAGTGGGTTGATGTTCTAAACTAAGCTATCAAGAACATCCTTTACTTTGATAATCTCTACAACTATGTTGCTATCATGTGGAGGGCTTTGTGGTGGAAATTGTGTGTCTTGCACACTTTGATCTGTTTGCTACTCCTCAAAAATTTCCATATCATCTTCTTTTTTTGGTGCCTCCTCCATTGTGTTGTCTTCCTTTTCTTTCTCAACTTCTCCTTCTTTTTTATTCTCTTCCTCTTCTTCATTATTTCTTCCCTCAAAGGGATCTTCTTCTCCTTTCTTAATAGTGGTTAGGCCATATATTAGCTTCCACATTTGAGTGGACTTCTGGACAACATCTTCAATCTTATTTTGAAGTACACTGAATGCTCTATATTTTGGTGCAAACTTACTTCCATGTTTCTTGTTTTCTTTTGTTATTTGTCCTTTTCACAAGTCTGGCATCACTTGTGCCAATGTTGACTCCATTATTTCCTTCTCCACATTTAGGCAAAAATGTCATTTATTTTCAACTATGGAATATAAATCCTTAGGCATAGTAGTGTCAAATTCAAGTGGGGTGTTCTTGAATTTTTCCATCATGGCATACATTGACTCCTCAACCTTATTTTGTTCTTCCCTATTTAATTTATTGAATTCAAAAAATTTCAAGCTAGTTAAGTCTGCATTATCCCTAATATTTTGCAAATGTTATCAATATTGAACTTGGGTGCATAACTTACCACTTTGAACTAGTTGTTGTCATCTAACTCAATATTTTCTTCATTAGATTTAGGTTGTGCAACATATTTCCTCCTTATCTTCTTTTGCACTAGACTTGGTTACTTAGTAGCCTTCTTCTTCTCTTTTGTTTTCTCCTTTTCCTTTTGGGTGGTGGCCCTTGTAGTTGCTCATGGCTAGAGAGTAGTAGGCTTAGCAAGGCTTGGTTTAACAATCTTCTTACCCTTGGGCTGAGTTGTAGGCTGTTTTTGATATTTTTTCTTCTTTGGCTCTTTTACTATTGGTGCTTCCTTGGCTTGTTTCTCCTCAACACCTTCTTCTTCATCTTCACCCATTCCTTGTGTGAGGGCAAGAGGTTCTTGACCTTGTTCTTATTCTTGTTCTTCTTCTTCTTCAACATCATCTTCATTATCACCTTCTACTCGACCAAATTTTTCTTTCAGCTTTTTGACCAATTTAGCTTTCTTTTTTTAGAGTTAAGGTAGTTTTAAACTCCATTTCTACCTTGGATTTCACAAGATCATAGTTGCCAAAAATCTTTGCTGATTTATCAATGTCCTCTACAAGTAATGCAGTGATGGTTGATGATGCTTCATCTATATTAATTTCACACCCCAATGGCGTTAGCCATCTTACTCTAGGTATTGTAGCTTGGATAAATGTATAATCAATGTCTACTAAGAAACATATGTCATTGTAATACTTTTCCGCTAGGGAAAACAGGATTCTCAATCTTTGTTTCATGGTTTTCTTGAAATCCTCAAAATAACTAGTCATTATAGACTCAAAATTGTGTCCCATTTGCTCTATGTACTCATTAATTTGTATAGTTATAGACCTATTGGTCTTCCAACCTACCTTACCAAAAGAAGGAAACTCATTCTATACATAAAATAATATACATATCAAAATTGACCTAAATTTGCATTGAGCACCTTTTGATCTCCTTATTGCTCCTAGGTTCTCCATGATTTGTTACAACTATAACTTGGCTAGATCATAAGTGTGATCTTTCTCTACAATCGTGTACCCTACATCAACTGCAATGCGTGGCACACTATTTAGTCAACTTGATTGATAAAATTTGTGATATTTGACCCTTACTTCAAATTCTAGAAGTGGATCCTTGATGGTGTCAATAGTCATTCCCCTCTTATTCCACTTTGCCCCTATATTCTTCTCTATTGCTTCTTTAGAATCACTCCTTAGGGTTTTGGGTCATTCTAGGGTTGGAAACCCTGTAACTCTATGCATAATCCTTTTTGACAATTTAATAGGCCCTCCTTCCAACCATAAACATCCATCATAGATTCTACTTAGCACAATTCTTATCCATTCAATCTTAAAGTTGACGAGAAAATATAGGGCACAAGTTAAGCCCTTTCTCTCAACGATATGAAATTCTTCCTTCAACACTCCATTTTCACATAGTTTTTCATATGGTTGTCAAATTTCCATATCTCCTATTACTCCAACCTTGCAATTATAACATTTCCTTATGTCCTGGACCATTACGACCTTGGGTGGAATGATTGCCAATGCTCTTGTTGGGTGGTTCGTATATGCAACTTCAGGAGTTGGCCTAAAATCTGGTTGCTTGACCTCATTACTAACCAACTAAACTTCAAAAGGTTCTTTTTCCTTAGGATTTCTAGAACTATATGCCATTTTACAAGCTACGGTTTCAAAATATAAAATTGTGTAACTCAGCTCGTGAGGAATACCTTTAAATCAATGAAATAATGCTTGATCTTTGTTGAAATCCATGCAAATGCTTCAATCTCTGGTCACCAACCACTTCTTCACTCTATTCACTCTTACTCTGTGTTCATAATGATGAGTAATGAGTGAAAATTTGGCTTATACCCTTTCAAAACATCACATTTAATGGATGGTGCATGTACAACTGTAAACTTGGCTTCTATGCAATTCTTTTTCACTCAGCTTACATTCATTTTCCATCACTTGGCATCCACTAGAGTTACCCTTACTTGGCTTCAATAGGAATTTCTTTTTACTTGGCAACCATTAGTGACTCAGCTTCAACTAACTTTGGCTGACAACTCAACACATACTGGAATTTTACTCAGCAATTGAAGTGAACTTCGCACACTCAACAATAAGTTAAAATTTAAAGTTTTGATCTTTGTTTTTCCTTGTTGACTTGCATCTTTATTCATGCTATTTTTTCCTCTTTAGCACTAACTTTATCTTGGAACTAATGTATGATGAAATACTTAAATATTAGTCCCTCATACCTCCTTTTGCTTAGTTTGATGAAGTGTGACCACTTGACCTTTCAGGTGAAGTGATCCCTTCATTTGATGTGTTGCATCCATCTTTCTTCCTCCATGTCTTGTTCATCTCTCCTCTGATGTGCTCAACATCTACCTTGTCTTTTCTTTTATTCAATTGTGAGTTAGGTTCCTTTGTCCTTGTTGGGCAATGCTTGCTGATATGACCAGTCTTCAAACAACTAAAGCATGTAGTTTGACTTAAACATCTGTTGTAGCTTCCACTTAAATGTGTTCTTATGAAATTTTTAGGGATGTGTCCATGCTCTTAACAATAGTGATATCTGTGCCTTGTATTTTAGTCCCAATTGTAGGTATTTTCATGATTTTTCCTTTGTTTGATGACCATGTGGACTTGGATCTGCATTCAAAGGCTTTGTGTCCAAACTTCAGACAGTTGTAGTAGTGTCCTTCAAATTTTTGTCCATGCATGGTCCTTATTCTGCATTCATGTACCTGATGACCTTGTTTTTTGCACTTGTAACAATGGATCATGTTCCTTGGCTTGACATTATGACTAGCATTCTTGCTCCTATAAACATTAGTTGTGTGTCCTTTCTATCTATAATGATGACAAGTAGGTTTAAAGTTCTTACCTTTATTGCTTCTTTCCTCAACAACTTTGGATGATTCTCCTTCTTCAGTGCTTGTGTAGACCAATCCTAATGTGTCTTTGCTAGATCTAGGGGATTTTAGTAATTTCTCAAAGTACTTGATAGCTTTATTTGGATTGTTGAAGCTTTCATGAAAGTCCTCTCTTTTTAGGTCATTCTGTAGCTATTCATTTTGCAACTTCAATGTAGTTATCTCAATGTCCTTAACAATCAACTCATGATAGGCATTCATCATTTGGCTTAAGGTGTCCAATTGCATGTTTGATTTTTCTTTCAATCTATTTGAAAAAATTCTTTTGTCCTCTTCAATCATGTCCTTTTCCTCTATAGATTTCTTCTTTTGTTCAATCACCTCACATAGCAATATTGCTTGTGATTTTTGCTCCAACTTGAGATTTCTGACCTCTTCAGCTTGTGCTTTGTTCTTGTCCATGAGTTACCAAATTCATAAGAGTTACCATTTTCAAATAACTTTGTGGTGTCAATCTCCTTGTATTGAGTGTCATTTTCAGCTATGAAAATTTCTTCCCTTCTCTTTAGCAAACTTCTCAAGGCATCTCTGGCTTTATCTAGTTGTTGCAATAAGAGATGTATCTCAATCTCCTAATTTTAAATGGTCTTTCCCAACTTGTAAACCTCCATCTCAATATATTTTCTCCAAATTTTAAGGCTTCTCCTGATGAGAACTTAGCTCTGATACCAATTGTTAGGATTACAAATGGGAAATGTATACTTTTGAGAGGGGGGGTGAATCAAAATTACTAAACTCTATTCAATAAAACTTTTAACTTTAAAAAAATGCATGCATTAAACATATTAAAATAATATGTGAAGTAAATGCATCCACATAAACACTTGACATGAGATATGATTACCCAGAAACCCTCCAATGAGATGGTAAAACTGGGGTGGGGATGACACCCACAATTCTTCACTATTGTAGCAATAAACTTCACATGTTAAGGTTACATGATTTGACCATTCTCATGATCTACCCTATGAAAGGCATGCCCTATTAAAGGCTTACAAAGGATTTTTTTTATTAGATAAAGAGGTTTTACAGGGACCCTGAAACCCAAGAGTTAAAACATTAACAAGGCTGAAAATAAGTGTGAAAAGCCCAACCAAAAGAGTTCAAGTTCAAAGGCTTATAATAAGCACAAGACCCAGCCAAAAAACAAAGATCATAGAAAAGACTAGGAACAGAAACAACAAGAATCGAAAAAGGAAAAAGATCTAACAAAAAGCCAAAAAAAAAAAGGCACATATAGAAACAATAGAATAGGCAGTGGATTAGTCCTCATTCATTCTCTCTAGCTCTTGCATGACTTGAGTAGCCTTATAAGCCATCTAGTTCTCCTTAGCCTCCTGCTGGTGTGCCCTTTGATCCTCTTGATAGTGGCTTAAAAAGGATTGTTAGATCCTACCCTATTAAAGTATTTTAACACCCTATTAAAAGTGTGCCTGGCTAAAGGACTTTAGAATAATCACTTGGAATGTTATCATATTAAAGGATTTCACTATGTCTGTTAAATCAACCTTGATACAAGGATTTCATCCTACTAATATAGTTGTTAGAAAGTATAGTAGAATGTTTGATCTGATGTAGTTACAATTTGGTATTTCTAATTTCATATCCTAATTTAATTCATCTTGATCCTCTTTGATTTGAAATAAAATTGTTGTAACATTGATCCTCTATTCTACTAACTAATTTTTCAATTTGTCCTTCTTCTAACTTACCTTGATTGTATGCTAATCAATTCAACCCTTTCACTATTATTATCACCTTCTCACATGCATTCTCTAATGCTCTCTCTCATACATACTAAATTATGGGGCTTCATCTCCCTTTAAAAAGACTTTGGTGGCTTAGGGTTAGGTATGAATCTATGATTGAGATTCATCCAACTTTCCCACTCAATTCCTTCCATTTTTATTATTGATTGCATGTTGATCACATAGAGAATCCAAATAGATTCGATCTTATCTTAAAAACTTTGAGATTTGTCCATATGTTGGCTCAAAAACAATTTACATAGTTGTTTGTGCCATCACAAACAACTAGGTCAATTTTGTGTTACTTGGCACTTGTTGATATTAATGCTCGGCACATAATATAATTTTTTCTAGCTCAGCACTTGAACTTGCTCGACATCTATTATTCACTCAACACTTGAACTTCTTGACTTATTCTATTTGCTTGGCACTTGGTTTACTTGACACATGAGTAACTTGACACTCATTGCAACTCGACATCTATATTATACTTAGCATATGTTACCATGAACTTGGAAAATTTATTAAGTGTGTTGACACTCAATTGTCAAAACCAATCTAAGATTAACACAGGCAGCTTTAGAAGACCATAATTTTCAAACTATTTCTCATAATCCTCAACTTATGATCTATATGCTCAGATTTACACAAGTTCCCATTCATCAAGTTTTTAGGCTTCATCTAGACATGTTTAGGCTTTTAATTGTGAGCCTGAAGTTTTTACACAGAAATTGTAGACCAAAAATATGTAATAAATCTATGAATACTCAAGATATGGTATTGAGCCTCAACTAGTAGGCTGATATATCCAAGATAAACACTCACCTTTGAAATTAGGACATTTTGAGATTGTATGACTAACTTACTAAGTAATAAGCCTCCAGAAACAACAACTCTGTATTAAAACAACCATTATTCAAACAAATAAAATGAATTTTTTTTTGGTTATGCAAGATTTCTCTTACACCTAGCATGCTCTTACCTCAGCTATGTCCTATTTTTGTTTGACCTTGAAGGCTTTGATAGTGATTAGGTAGACCCATGTTTTCTTGTGTTATTTCCATAGTCTATCATAAGCTAAGTTCAGTTGAATTGCTATCTTCAGTAGTAATAGTCTATTGGATGGATGAAAAGGGATATTTTTTAGTCATATAAGGCTACCAACTACTTGAATATAGGTGAATATGTTGAATTTTATGAAATAAGCTCCTACTTGTGATATTTGGGTTGCTTACTTCTACTCACATTCTCTTGGCATAGTCCCCTTCGATAAACTAAATAAAATAAAAGATGAATCCATCATTCACTAATTTTTTTTTTTTGGGTCTTTCAAAAGGAAGCTTATTTTTCATGAGATGAGGATAGAGTATGTATGGCCACACATTGGAATCTTTCATACTCCCTCTCTTATCCATATTTGGATAATTTTTTGGTCTTGTGGCTAAGAGGTACACAATATAGGAGGTCATGTAGAATTGTTGGTCATTCTTGACTAAGATGAGCTACTCATCTAAGTTGTCACTAAGGATTGTAGCCCAATCAATTGATATCCTACCTATTTTGATATTTTCTATGAAATTTACCATCCAAGTCTCTAGGTGACTTGCTACTGGGAGGCCCATAGCTCTACTCAAAAGGACTACAAAGTACCCAATATCGTCAAACATGTATCCCTGGGTCATTTTGACATTTCTACCTCTTCGATTCAATGGTGACCTAGTGATGAGGTACATTCCCTATACCATCTCCCTTGCCTCTAATTCATTGTCCTTATACCACTGTTCTACCATGTCATAAGTGATCCACAAGTATTTATCTACCCACGAAAGATGAAAGACCTTCTCAATGCCTTGTGGATTTATGTCTAGCACAATTTCTTTCATCACACTCTTAACTATCTTCTCTACCCATACTTAGTGGTGTTATAAATTAAGTCATTATCAACTCAAATGAATGGAAAAATATCATATGGGAAACCACATTCATTAGCCCACTCTTGATCAATGCTAACACAATTGCTAATTATTTCTTGGGTGTGTTGCACTATAGTAGAAATATATTCCAATTGATGTGCCCAAACTTGATATCATAGATCTTTGAGTGTTTATCTCTAAATCTGGACTTCTTTTGTGCTCTTTGATATTTGAATTCCACCAATTTGGGTGTGATCTTTACAGCCATAGAAGATGAAGATGATGCCATTTTATTTGCACAAAGGACAAATTTTAGTATATCATTAATGAGAAACCAAAAGATGCTCTTACATACATGATTGGACTAGTAAAAATTGACCAAAGTGGAAGAAACTTACAAAATAGCCTATAGTTCCAGGAATTCACACATGTACACCTTGCACATCAAGTGTACCTACACATGTGTGCAAGGTGCACATGGCACACACATCTCCTTGCATTATATTCAAAAGAACATATGCATGCTATGCATATTGTGCACATTGTACATGGTTGTGGAGTGCGCATGTGCACACATGTGTATTTGTGAAAAGAGGATCTACTTTGAAGCAAGTTTCACTATGGTGGTAAATATTTGAAAATTGATGATTGTTGCATAGTGACCAATGTTGATTTGGCAAAGTTTTTACACACATGCAGGTTGGCATGTTGTCCCAAGTTTACCAAATATATGTCAAACCCTTGGCCCCATCACTACAAGATTTATGGCATCAATTTGCATTTCAAAATGAAATAGGCAATCAAAAATATTTTTTGCACACGACAAATTAAACACATTCACCTATGATTTTCTAGCCAGATATTTTTGGATGATCTCAATTCACCCTTGGTTTTAAAAAATGTTTTAGGAGAGAGATGAAATTTGTCCCCCAAATATACCAAAACATGTCCACACAAATTCAATTTTTCCATCTATATTATGCATGGCCATATAATGGGTGAACCATATTTTCCTTGGAAATTCTAGAATACAAGTTTTTCTTATGCATGGTTTGCCAAATATTTGGTATGTGCTATAATATTCCCACAGATTTTTCCACAAAAGAGTGGTATAAATACATTCATAGATTAGTAGGTTCTCTTAGTTCCAATCAGTGGAGAAGTCTCAGTTTCTCATACTGCCAAGATCATTATCAAGCAAGTCATGAGTGTGATGATTAAATTTTAGCCAAAGGTAAGTAACTCAAACCCCTATCTATCTATTCTTTATAATTTTAGTTCATTCTTATATTTAGTAGATACAAGTTAGACTATTAGTGGTTAGTTATCAACTAGGAATAATGACCAGTACCATCGAGTCATGTAGTAACTAGGGAGACCTAGGACATCTATATTTTAAAGTGTAGGTAGTACAACCAATGAATACTATTTAGATAAATATATGTAATAGACTATAGTTCACTTTTTGAATAAGTTGAATTTTATGGTAGCCTATATTTCTTTGGAGATCTCAAACATGAACAAAGGTAAGATTCCTACATGTGGTGGAAGTCAAGAAAGGCTAGCCAAGCTCACTCGCACCTTGGCATCATATTTTGTTTGAAAAAATGAAGAAGCTACATCATCACAAGTGCATTTACAATATTCCCAACAACTACCACTACCAGTTCCACTAGCACATATTGAAGAAGTTGGTGAACCTGATATATTCGATCATGATGAACTTCACAAAGATATTCAGGTAAAAACTAATAGTAGCCAAGATCTATAGGTCAATACCCAGAGTAGCCAGAATAATATAATAGAGCTAGATGATAATTCCAAAGATGGTGATGGTGCATAACTAGGGAAGGGAAAAAGGAAATACAATGCAAAAACTAGTGTGAAATGCAACAAAAATTGGCATTAGGATATATCAATCAAGATTTTCAAATAGAATGGGCCTCAAAGTATCCACTCATTGAACATGTATGCAATCCAAATGAAGGTGAGCTTGTAGTAGAATGCGGATCTACAATATGATCAAGGATAAATCAAAAGGAAAAAAGGTTGCAGCTAAAAAATGACACCATAGAAAAGCATATGGGTAAAGTTTATGAGAAGAAAATCATAGATGGATTGGAAAAAGTAGTTACAACATGGAGAACCAAGGAGGAATGTCAACATATGAAGAATGAAAAAAATCAAAATTTTAGTAGAAAAATACAAATGAAGCCTATTGAAGTAAAGGGTTCCATGGAATCTCTTATTGGAAAAGTAATGCAAGTTCAAGAAATGGGTAAATTTTTTCACCTAAGTGTTGTCTTCTATATTTTAAGCAAAGAGCATACCATTATAGACTACCCATCATTGAGTAGTTTATTACACTTTACAAAAGTTTGTTATTATGTAAGGAATCACTTTCAATAAACATCAGATGGGAATGGGCAAGTTGTCTTGCTAAGGTTGGAAAGGAAGATACTAAAGAAAAAATTAAAGAGTCAAATTTCATTGCATTATCTTTTTATGAGGTGAAAGTAGTAGACAATACTTCCTGGCTATGCATGCATGTCTGTACTGTACACAATTTTGTTTGCCGACCCAATATACCAACTATTCTTAAAATGAAGGATAATTAAATGATAGAAAACATATTTGAAATAGTAAATAGTGCCCTAATTGAATATAGAGGTATAGATGCAATGATGATTTTCCAAAAGTTGGTGTGTGTTGGAGCAGATGGAGCTTCAATAATGCAAGGCTACAAAAATGGTCTTGTCACAAAGTTAAAAGAATTTTTTGCACATTATGTTGTTGGCATTCACTACATGTCCCATAGAATGAATCCAACATTTGGAATTGTTGACAACCCTCCACAAATATATATAGTTGAAGTTTTAATCAAAGAGATCTATAGGCACTTTTGTCAAAGTCCTATATGATTCAGGGAATTTCAATAGTTTATTGAGGCCTAACTAATGGCAGAAAGCTAATTAAGGATAATGATACCAGATGGATCTCTTTGGATAGACCAACTCATCAAGTTTTTTCTGAATATCCATTATTTATTGGTACAATGGAATCAACTCATGATGATCTGGGTGGTCAACAGGAATTTGGTGATCTTCTTGAAAGGTTAAGTCATGTAGAGACACACTTAACATTAATAGCCATTCTCCCAATGCTAGAGGAAATGAGAAATATAGTGAAGAAGATCTAACAAAGATCTATGTATATTGCATAATATAATACACTTCATAAATTGACATGCACATCACTTGATAACCTCTATAGAAATTCAAAATTATTTTCTATGGATGAAAAACTTTAGGGTGGATGAGACTCACACATTTGGATAACCATGATAACTTTTAAAAGATTGACGCAAAGGGGGAATTATGTGCCAATATACATGATTTTGATATACCAAAGCACTACTATGGAAGGTTTGTGTTGACAAAGGAAAGAAACCCACATAACAAAAACTAATTATTACAAAGGAAGTGTTTGAATAGATTGTTGAATTTGTAATGAGATCTTTGAAGGATATTTCTTATAACATTTCTTATAATATTTCCTTGATAGGAATTTATTGAATCAATGCATGTTGTGTTTCCCCATTACTGGAGTTTGAGAAGTCCCAAATATTTTCGAGAGAAGTTATTGGTTTTGATAGATCAATTTTGCAAAAGAAAAGAGATCAATGGGGTGACTATAAATAGAGTTTTAGATAAATCTCATTTGACATAGTAGACACACCATTTTTCTAGTGTACAATGATGGAATAATATGATCTTATGCAGAACCCCAGAGAAGAAGGATCAATAACCAAACTTTGGACAAATCTAGCTCAGAGTGAAGTGTTGCGAGATTTAATATTAGAATGTTTCAAGATTGTTGAATTATGTTTGACCATGATATTGGGGTTTGTGGAGGATGAGAGAGTTTTTAGTTCTTTGGGGTTCATAAAATCAAAAGTAAGAAATAAACCAGACAAGAATTTCAAAAGTTATTTAAGGCTGTATACATCCAGATATGAAATCAATAATTTTCCTTATGAAAAGGCACTAAAATTATGGATGAAGAAATGCCAAAGAAGAGTTTTGGGCAACATTTCAAACAATGAGATCACTAAATTAGGTAGTGGTGTTGGTAGTGGTAGCATTGATGTTCAAGTTGAGGATAACTGTCAAGATGATGAAGGTATGCCTATTTAAGAAAACATGGAGCATGATGGACTATTTGAACTTGATGCTAAAGAATCAAAAGATTTGAATGATGAGATGATGTGGCAAGTTTAAGAGTTACTATATGATGTGTCAATTATGAGTTAATTACTTATTAGTAATTACTATAGTATAAATTTTAGATTTTGAACAATAATATTTGAATCTAATCATGATTCATCTATCATGCATAATAAGTTATATCATTTTTTAAATGTCTAATGTCAAAAAAATAAGTACATTCAAAGTTAGATGATGCCATGATTCATGAATCAAGATTCATTCAAATTTTACCATTACTATTGTTTTTTATTTGCATTATTATGCTCATATGATATCTTTTTTTTGGTAAAATCACAATCCTTGATGATTTTTGTGAAAATATAGTAATTCAAATGATAAAATTCAATGAATTCAATTTGAAAAAGTTAAATTTGAATACCCAATATCATAATCATGAGTTTAAAGTACTAAATTTACAACTATAACATTTAGCAAATGACCCTGAATTCCCTTCTATACAAATATAGAAATAAGGGAACAAAAACAACTTTAGCTCATCTTGCTTCATGGGAAGAGTCTTAGACTAGCATCAAATTCAGTATCAGAAACATTTTTTGCCTTTGCATTTGATAGGTCTGGTAAGAAAACTAGTATTTTAATTCTGCTATGTTTATCTCATTTAAGAAATAAAGTTAAAAGTTTGAAAACATATCAAAAATTACAAATAGAAATAAAGTAAACACTACAAAGATGATTAAAATCACTTTTGAAGTGTCACATACTCTGATGCATGATGAATGTCTTATGATATGACTGAAGATTCAATGAGCTTTCTTAGAATGTTAAAGTCTATTTTGTTTGGTGTTTTAACATTTGTTATAATATATTAGATGACCTTTAACTTCATCAGACTTCCATATTTAGAAAATTTACTTGAAAGCAATGCTACATCCAATAGTGCATTCACATTCTCCAATGGTTTGATGCAATTCAAAATGCCTTGAGGAGTTGAATCCTGAGGAAAATTGACTACTTCAGACATCATTTTTGCCTCCAACTCTTTTTGGTAAGCTTCCTTGCCAATGAATGACATTCATGAATTACTAGAGAAAGAACTAGGCAAACCAAGACTTATCATTAAGTTTTCTCTGTTATCCATCTTGGTGAGTTTTCTCCTAATTGAGTTTATATATTCCTCTCCTTCCCTTATACTATGTCATTTCTGAATGATAGCTGATGACTTTATTAATGCACTAATGTGGTCATGAACTCCTTGGCTAGCTAAATGCCTATCACTATGTGTGTTGGTTATGTGTATAATATATCTTGTAGTCTTCTCAAGCTTAAAAAGGTCATTGTTCTTCTCAATCTACTTTTTAATACTCCCATAAAAAATGCAACAACTTTGATGCAATTGAAACCAATCACATAACCTATTAGTATTTGCCATAATTCCCTTCCCCCCCCCTAACTTTTTTCTTTAATTAGCATTGCTAATTTTTTAATTTTTTCATCTGAGTTAAACAAGTTGTTCTTGATGGTTTTGATTGTTTTATTAGCCTTCTATACCTCTTGCACCATTTGTGGCAACTAATTTCCACTTTGTTTCCTTATTTCCTCTATTCCTTATTTATGTTACTAATTGTATGTCCACTAGACTCCAACTTTTTGAAAATATCTCCTAAAGATGCTCTTTCGTTGTCACATTTCTTATTTTTCTCTTGCAATTTGTCCCTGAGTTGTTTGAATTTTTCATTGGCTTCCATATTAAGATGGTTCAGAGTATCACTGAGTTCTTATTGCTCTCTTCCAATTGTTCCTTCAACATCTTGAGCTCAGTTCCCTCTCTACATTTACATTAAATAGCTTTTTATTTCTTTCTTCCAATTCTTCCTTCAAAATTTTCATTTCTTCTTCCATATTTTTTGGCTAAGGCTATGCACTTGGTCCTTGAGTGGAAGAACTTGTAATTATTTTCTATATGTTTTTTGCACCTGCCAGCTACTTCTTTCATCTTTTTCTTTGCATTTTCTAGGTCTACTTTTAACTTTTCAATTGCCTTCTCTAGTCCTTTTCTCTCTCTCCACCTTGAGCAATGAACTATAGACCATAGAGTTGGTCTTTCTTGCCACACTAACTTTGTCCACATTTTGTACTTTGGATAAATCCATAGATAGTGTGCTAACATGAAAATATGATGGATTTATCTCACTCTATGGTGGATTATTATCTAGCTCTGGGGAATAAACAATCATAAACTCCATCATTTTCTTTATCGGTGTTATATGTTGGGAATATCCTACTTGATGTAGGTTCATGAGAATGAACTTCCTCAAGTATATCCTTCTTGAATGCCTTACTAATTTTTCTATTCATCTTTTTGCTTCTTGAAAACTTGATACAAAATTACTGAATGCAAAATTTGGGTCTATTGATAAAATATAATGCTTGAAAGGAGAAAGAGCACTTGCAACATTGTACTTGTCTCTGTTGGAATTAAGAAAAAATTTTCATTAGTGCAAACACTTATTTGATTCTGAATGCTTACCGAGCTCATCACTCAGTCTACAATTTATACCAAGCATTCCTTTAGAAATCAAGCATATGGGTAGTTCAGTAGTGTTTACCAAGTTCATAATGGTTATCGAGCAGAACAATGTTCTCCAAGCAGTTAGTGGTCACTAAGCTTCATAGTGTTTACCAAGTTCTTAGTGTTCATCGAGTCATTAGTTGAAATCAATGTTCACCGAGTCATTAGTTGAAATCGGTGTTTATCGAGTGATCAAGGTAAATGAAGGACTTAGTTTTTATCGAGTGATCAAGGTAAACGAAGGACTTAGTGTTTACTAAGTGATCAAGGTAAACGAAGGACTTAGGGTTTACTGAGTGATCAAGGTAAATGAAGGACTTAGTGTTTACCAAGTAATCAAGGTAAATGAAGAACTTAGTGTTTATTGAGTGAACAAGGTAAATGAAGGAATTAGTGTTTACCAAGTGAAGAAGGTTATCAATGGATTTAGTTTTTACCGAGTGACAAAATATTCACCGAGTCACCAATGGTTATCGAGTTCCAAGCTACTTAGAGTGATTAAGTATGGACCATGCCTCTACTCTTATCGAGTGCATGATGATGCAGTGTATTGTAGTGGATATCAAGTATCAGAAGGTCACCGAGTTAGTTTGAGGAACTTGAGTTTTCTACTATCTGGCTGACTCAGTAATGTTTTGTTCACTTGTGTTTGGCCGACCTAGTCAATGTAAATATTAGAATGGTATATATGTAATGTATTATATCATTTGTAAACTAAGATGAGATGTGTTTAGTTGTATAGTGTTGTATTGCAATATTTTGAGAAAAGTGAAAGTGAATCAACAACAGAATAGAGGAATACATCAAGGTCAACAAAGATGCAGAAAAGTTATACCTATCACATTAGGTGATCAATGCTTAAAGGATCTTATCAGCAATCAGTTGTAACTAGATCCACTACTTCATCCTAATAGGTGAATCAGTTTGTAAATCCTTTAACAAAGTAGACTTAACAGTCTTTTTTAAATCTCCTAACATAGTGCATACTTCATTGTATGTTTGTAAATCCTCTAACAAGGTGGATCTAGCAATCCTACTTGCTCCTAACAGGTTAGATCATCATAAGTGATCATTGTAAGCCTTAATAGGCCAACTTTATATTGTAGTATTGAAGTTTTGTGGGCATCATCTCCACCCCAGTTTTAATTTCTAATTGGAAGGTTTTTGGGTCACCAAATAAGCATATTCATGTGTTATATCTTTTCATGCGTACAATAAATTAGATGGATGAAAGGTGAATATGTTATTATGCTTAATTGATTTAAAGTTTTAGAGCTACTGATTCACCCCTCCCCTCTCAATAACCTTGTTAGTCTTGATTATTTCCAACAATTGGTATCCAAGCTCTGTGGTTCTCAGGATAAAGTTTGACAGCTTGAGCAAAGATCAAGGACAGTGGAGATATTCAGACTTGACAAATCTATTGAGAATGAAAAGCTAGATTTGGAAATGGCCATGGCTCAACTCAAAGAAGCAAAGGAACATCTTTCTCAGTCCCTAAAAAGAAGAAAGGAACTTGCAAGACAAATGAATGATCATCAGTATGTTGAAGAAAAGATTGAAGAACTTTTACCATCAAGTAGCTCAAATGAAGCTAATTAGGCAATCAAGGAACTCCTAGCAAAGAATGGTTCTCTGTAGGAAGAAGTAAGGAAGCTTAAAAGAGAACAAGAAATCCAATCAATCAGGCTATGTGAAGTTTTTGAATAGAGAAAAGGCAAATGAAGACCTAGAGGTAAGAAATAATCAATCCCTTTAGCATGAAGATCTTGTAGGTCAACTATCTAATGTAAATGAAGAAATTTTGAATCTAAGGTCTGAGAATGAAAGTTTGAGAAATGATTTAATCACTAAAAGACAAATCAATGCAAGCTTACAAAGTGACCTAAGATCTGAAAGACAAATCAATGAAAGTTTGGTAAATGACTTAAATATTGAAAAGCAAGTCAATGAAAGGATGATAAAATCTCAAACAGATGTGGATCAATTGAATCAGCAAAGTGAGCAGAATCTTCATAGACAAGAAAGGTAAAGTAGGTCTTGGATACAATGAAGAAGGTGAATCTTCCAAACAAGGTGCCCAAAGGAATCAAAGACCCACTTGCAATCACTGTGGCAAGATAGATCATACATCTAACAGATGTTGGAGCAATGGTAAAGGAAAATTCAATGGTAAATGCTACAATTGCAATCAGAATGGTCACAAAGCCAATGAATGCAAAGAGAAACCAAAATTTGAAGGCAAATGTCACAAATGCAAGAAACAAGGTCACAAGGCATCTGAGTGCAGATCTAAATCATTCAATCCAGTAGAAAAAATTGTTAAAGCATTATTTGGTTGGGACTACAATACTTGGTGCAGATGTCACTATTGTGGCGAATATGGACACATTGGAGTAAATTGTACAAGGCATCGCCTAAGGAAGAAAGATACTACCATAAGATGTTATACATGTATCGAACATGGTCATATATCTAAGAATTGCATGAACATAGGAAGAGTTGAAGATGAAAAGAAAGCCAGAGCTGACAACATTCGAAAACAGATGAGACAACAATGGATTCCTAAATCTACCGAACCAGAAAGTTCAAATGATGGCAATGTCACTCAAGAAGTGGGTGACTCCACCATTTCTAATTAGACTCATCAAGGAGGATCAGGGACTGCATCTTCAAGCCATATCCTAAGAAGTTCCAGAATGAAGGAGTGCATATGACAAATCAGTATTTCAAATACAAGACATAGTTCACTATGATACATCTACTAAGCAAGATTGGTCTCAGACTTAACTGAGCTAGGTCAAGAATATGAAAGGTTTTTTTTGTTCACCGAGTTTCAAGGTTTACCAAGTAAGTTAGTGACTATCTAAAAAACCCTAGGTCATCTTAGCTACCTTCATACCTGAGCATTAATGGCAAATTTTTCATCAAAATGACAAAATTTGATCTCATTTTTCACCACGAATTTAGAATATACAGAGTGAAGAAATTTCCAAGAGCACGCAAGCGAGTTCAAGCAATTTTCCAGTGAAGAATTTGTTTTATGAACTCGTTCACTCACTAAGCAGCAATGGCTTTCGCAAGCACTAGCAGCAGCAAGGCAAAGAGGGGCTCTGAAATGCTTGTGAAGGGAGTCAAATGGAAAGCACCTAGCTTCAAGCTCATTCCTGCCATAGCTGAATTTCTCGACCCGCATGGAGCTCAATCACGAATTCCACCAAAGGTACTCCTTGTTAATGATATTCGTACTCATTTTAAGTGCAATATTTAGGAAATTGGTACATTGGAAATGGATAGTGCTCTAGCCGAGTTATGTGTAGATGGAACCCTCAAACTCGAGCACAAGCATCTAGAAACCAAAGGTTTAACCCATATCCCACATTTTCCAAGGAACTTTCAAATGAAATGGATAAGATACATTTTAAGCCATGTGCATAATGGTCAGTTGTGGCTAGAGAAACCCATCTTGATAACGAAAAAGATGATTCATAAAATCACGGGTTTACCTATGTTGAGCAAATCCAAAACCACTAGAACCCTAAATCGGGACGAACTTTAGAAGTTCACCCTAGCAGAATGGGATGGTAGAGGTTTGAAACTTAACAATGTATCTGATGTAGAGCTAAGATTTGGAATTCATTTGATTGCATATAAGATGTATAGTTCCAACAGATTGAATAGTGTGCCCTGTGAGGCTGTGGACTTAGTATATAAGGTTGTGAAGAAGAATATGGAATTTGACTTGGCAGATGTACTGTTGAAACAATTTAACAAAAATATGGATAGCATAAGGACTTCAAAGAGAAACCCTTATAAATTTGGTTCTTTGTTAGCCTGTTTATTTTTCTATGTGCAAAATTTTTTCCCTTCTAAAGGTACAGTAGTGTGGAGAAAGGATGTTCCAATTTTGTATCAGATTAATGAATTCATTGCAGAGATGAGCAAAATTTTTGATAAAGTAATGGATAACTACTTTGAATATTTCAAAGAGAGGATGAACAATAGGTTTAGAATTCCCCCTAAGCTTGTTGAGGACTATAAAGATGATGTATGTTTCATGGTTGAATGTGAGAAAGTGTATATACAGGCAGTCATACCCTGAGTGGCATGGGTAAAACCATTGCCTTATGAGCTGAATATTGATGAAGCAAGAGATATTATTGAGGCACTGATGAATGAGCCAACTATTCCCAATATTCCAACATTCGGTACCTATGATGAGGCAAAAGCAAGAATTGAACTTGACATCAAACTGCCTCAGGCAATTAACAAAGGAAATAGGAAAATTGCCAAGTTAAAAACTGATACTAGCCCTCTTATGCTTACCAAGGGAAAAGATGAAGATGTAGAAAAAGAAGAATCTAAAAGAAAGGAATTTGAAAAGGAAGAGGAGCCTGTGAAGAAGAAAGGTAAGGTGATTATCACCAAACCTCAAGCAGTATTCACAAGGAGAAAAAGGAAAGGCAAAAAGGAAAGTGAAGTTGTGTTTAGCAAGCCTCATCTCACATTTGAAGATAGGCTAAAACAACTTAGGATTGGTGGAGGAATTAGCAACTTTAAAGCCTTAAAGTATGAAACTAGGACTCCTACTGAGCAAAAGGAAATTGAAGATCTGGTAATGGAGAAGTTGAGAACTTGAAAATTCTCCCCAAACCAATTTGTCTTCCAAATTCTTGCAATATTGTTTGATAAAATAAAGGTAAGATGGGAGAACACCGAGAAAACTGTAAGAGACATTTTTGAATGGAAGTTGAGAGAACTGGTACCTAGCCTGACAGATGCAGAAATCAAAAAGGAAATGAAGGATCAGGAAGGAAGAATGAATATGAGATTCAATACATGTCTCATATTGTTAAAGAATATTGAACCAGTTGTTAAGAATGCAACTGATGTTTGGAATGATACTTATAAACTGCATAAGCCAAGTGATGAACCTATGGAAATCAAGGATGATGATAGTAATGATGAAGAGGATGTGGATGGTGATAACTCTATCACCATGGATGCAACTGATGAAGATCCCTAGCAATAATGAAGGAGAAGGAAGAAGAAGAAAAGGAGGAAGAAGTAGTTGAGGAGGAGGATAATCCAGTTAAAATTGCAACAGCTGTCATTGCCTCCCTTCCTCACTCTCCACCTAAAATTGTTAAATATATGGAGATAGGTTCTTCGAGCAAGATTGTGAGCACCATAGAGACATCAATTGCTCCAACTCCTCTAGTCACGTCTCAGCTCTAGGTATCTATAATGGAAGTATCAAGCACTTCATCTACTAAGCTACAAGCAACTTCTTCAGTTATCGAGTCATCCGCTGCAGCAGCAAGCACACAAGGTATATTAAATTCTCCTGCAGTGTGTATTGTAAGTTTACTAGTTTGCTCTCCAATTTTGTCAACATCAGCTACATTAGCAGCAATTTTTACACCATTGTGTTCTCCAATTGTGAATATTACAGTATGCACATCAATTTTGGGAGGTATATCAATTTTGGATACAGTTAGCACTTCTCTCAGTCTTCCTTTAGTTGGTCCTATTCCAGTTTTGATACCCAGTTCGACCTCATCAACCATTGTCTATGTGTTGAAAGGAAAAGATGTTAGCATAGCAGAAAAACCAAAGACTCCATTAAAATTTTTGCTTATAGGCAAGACAGTGGATGAGGATGTAGACATGGATAATGAAATTGTCATTCCCAAGATAGATATGGATACTGCTTCAGTTGATGAACTAAGACTTCTTAGTTAGACTATAGAACTAAAGGCAAAGCAGAAACAACTAAGGAATGAGAGAGATAGAGAGTTTAAAATTATTGAAGGAGCAAAGAATATTATTACTGAGGCTATAGGTGTTGATGTAGATACCTCTCAAAATATTTTGTTACAATTAGAAGAGGCAGTTAATAAATTCAATGAGGATATCTCTTGTCAAGAAAAGTTGATGGAGAAGGAAGAAAAGAAGTTTGATAATAAGGTGCTTGAGCACATTGCTTAGCATATAGCAATAAAATAGGTTGAATTAACCACAATTTTGGCCAACATTGAAAATTCTTTTAATAATGTAACATCTCTTTTTGCTAAGCTTTGTGATGTTACCGAGTATACTAAGGAGATAAGAGAGAAACTGAATAAGATAGATGAGGATCTGAAGGTTAGTTCTCAAAAGCTGAAACTTGACCCCAGTTCAAGCTCATCTCATCACCTCAGGATCAAATTTTTGTCAGAGAAGTAGGCAGAATTGTTAAGGGAAGAGGCAAGGATCTGATCTACATTGTTAGATATTCAGAATATGATCCTTCCCATCGTGGACACAATGCAAAAGCACATTGCACATTCAAAAACATTGATTCATGACAACAATTTCTCTGTGGAAGATCATGTAATTGAACTTTCTGCCGAGGTTCAAGAAGCTCTATACACATGCAAAATCTTGCAAGAGAATTGGGATAAGACTTTGCAACTCATTCTCCAAGTACATTCTGAGTTTATCTCACATTTTGGTGTCTCTATGTAAATACATTATTTTATTCTTTGGCATTATTGTCAAAAAGGGGGAGAAAGAGATACTCAGAAAGAGGTATTGGTGAGATAAATGTACAAAAGGGGACAAAGAGATACTATGAATAAAAGTCATATAACTCATGTAAATACCTTGTGTATATTGTATGGGGGAGTTATATGTAAGGTAGCCATGTATATTTAGCTAAATCAAACGTCAGTATGTTAGATGTTGTATATAAGTTTTGGCCCATAAGTGTTTTTGACACTAATGCCAAAGGGGGAGATTGTTGGAATTAAGAAATATTTGTCATTAGTGCAAACACTTATTCGATTCTGAATGCTTACCAAGCTCATCACTTAGTCTACAGTTTATACCGAGCATTCCTTTGGAAACTAAGCATATGGGCACTTCAACAATGTTTACCAAGTTCATAATGGTTACCAAGAAGAACAGTGTTCTCCAAGCAGTTAGTGGCCACCGAGCTTCGTAGTGTTTACCAAGTTCTTAGTGTTCACCGAGTCATTAGTTGAAATTAGTGTTCACTGAGTCATCAGTTGAAATTAGTGTTCACTGAGTCATCAGTTGAAATTAGTGTTTACCGAGTGATCAAGGTAAATGAAGGACTTAGTGTTTATCGAGTGATCAAGGTAAACAAAGGACTTAGTGTTTACCGAGTGATCAAGGTAAACGAAGGACTTAGTGTTTACCGAGTGATCAAGGTAAACAAAGGACTTAGTGTTTACTAAGTAATCAAGGTAAATAAAGAACTTAGTGTTTACCAAGTGAACAAGGTAAATGAAGGAATCGACGTTTACCAAGTGAAAAAGGTTATCAATGGATTCAATTTTTACCGAGTGACAAAATATTCACCGAGTCACCAATGGTTACCGAGTTCCAAGCTACTTAGAGTGATTAAGTATGGACCGTGTCTTTACTCTTACTGAGTGCATGATGATGTAGTGTATTGTAGTGGATACCAAGTATCAGAAGGTCACCGAGTCAGTTTGAGGAACCTGAGTTTTCTACTATCTGGCCAACTTAGTAATGTTTTGTTCACTTGTGTTTGGCTGACCTTGCCAATGTAAATATTAGAATGGTATATATATAATGTATTATATCATTTGTAAAATAAGATGAGATGTTGTGTTTAGTTGTATGGTGTTGTATTGCAATATTTTGAGAAAAGTGAAAGTGAATTAGGAGCAGAACAGAGAAATACAACAAGGTCAACAAAGATGTAGAAAAGTTATATCTATCACATCAGGTGATTAGTGATTAAAGGATCTTATTGGCAATCAGTTGTAACCAAATCCACTGCTTCATCCTAATAGGTGAATCAGTTTGTAAATCTTTTAACAAGGTAGACTTAATAGTCTTTTGTAAATCTCCGAGCAGAGTGCATACTACATTGTATGTTTGTAAATCCTCTAACAAGGTGGATCTAGCAATCCTACTTGCTCCTAAACGGGCAGATCATTAGAAGTGATCATTGTAAGCCTTAACATGCCAACTTTATACTACAGTATTAAAGTTTTGTGGGCATCATCCCCACCCCAGTTTTACTTTCTAATTGGAAGGTTTTTGGGTCACCAAATCAGTGTATTCATGTGTTATATCTTTTCATGCATACAGTAGATTAGATGGATGAATGGTGAATATGTTATTATGCTGAATTGATTTAAAGTTTTAGAGTTACTGATTCACCCCTCCCCTCTTAGTAACCTTGTTAGTCTTGATTATTTCCAACAGTCTCCACAAATACTTGAGGTTGTAATAATTGTATTTTGAGTATTACCAATACCAATGGCATCACCACTTCCTAATCTTGCCCCATTGCCAGTAACAAGTGGAGTTTTTTTATTGTTTTGAAGCTTTTGTGCTGAAGGAGATGAGACTAGCATTTTGTCTATGTGAGAATCCAAAATATTTTGCTTCTTTGCATAGTGACCCACAACTCCAAGGATCTTGTCAAATTTTAGTTGCATCATATCTTTTGTAGAGGAAACAGCAAGGGAGATTATATATCCACCTTGGATGAATAATGGCTTGGGTTCACTTTTTTTTGAAGAACTTGATAGGTCATCTGACTCATCTCTAATGTTTGGATTATGGCCACATTTTAGTACCAAGTGGATACCAATTTCCTTGACCTATTATACCCAGCCCACCATCACCTGGATAACCCATTTTTTCTATCAAATTTTCCGCTATGCCATATTTTTCCCTTGTCTACTGATTAAGTACAAAATATTGTCCAGTTGAATCAAATGTTCTACTACTTCTAGTAGCTGGACTAGTCAATTTAGTGAAACCAATGGTAGTGCCTATGGCTATGGATGAAGTATCCTTACAAACCTCATACTCATTGCCTTCATCAATTGCATTACATTGTGCTACTACTACATCTGGATGCTTATTATCTCATAATTTGCTAAATGTTCATCTTCAAGAAAGTCTTCAAAATTGGTAGAGGTCTTAGGTTCGATAAGATTCTTCCTCATCTTCCAAAATGCATTATTTTTTTTTCAACACTACTATGTAGTTGCACAATCATGGTTTATGGTATCTAGAAGATTTTTTTTTTTACTTGGATGATCTGCTTTCTGTTAGAAATTGTAGGATGTCATGGGTTGCACTTTTTCATTTTGTCTGTGCAATTCTTCAATTTGTGCTGACAATTCCTGTATTGAAATATTATTTTCACTAGAGAATTTTTCCATCTCTATTTTGACCTCTTCTAATGAGTCCATATTTTTAAATCTTTTAATCAATGACACACTCTCATGGTAACATTTACTTGTGAAGTTCCCATTTTGTACAAGCTTTGTATCAATTATGTTTAGTGGATCATATTGTCAATGCATGGCAACATCAAATTTCAAAACTAGAAAATTTTTACCACATTGAATGCTCTTCTTTCAAGTGTGAAGAACCCTCTACATCCGATAGGAAAGAGAGGAAAAATGGTTTTCTTTTCTGACCATGAAACAATACATCTGTGCTTTCCATCTGCTGCACATATTCCAAATGCAGATACTCTCTCTATTACATGTATTGGAAGTTTGTAGGGTTCTACAATTAAACATTAAAATCTTAATACAGTGCACTCTTCTATAAAGTACCATTCAGCGAATTGAATTTAACTTCTTAGTTGAATTAATTGTTAACAAGACACAGACAATCTAGGCATTGAAGTACCTATAATTTTATGATAAAGTGGTGCCAGAAAGAAGTATACAAAGTGGTTGTAGTTTCCTCAGGGATTACCCATCCTAATCACAGATGTCCATTCAAATATTAGTTTACCAAACTTAGGTTGAAGCTTGTTTGTTTCAAAAATTTGACAATGCTTTGATAACAAAAGATAGCACAACCAAGTTATGTATCTAAATGTCTTCTGTAATAGTGGGTCTACCCCTCTTTTAATCATTAACAATTTTTCATTCATGTGATGTACAATGTACCCTTATAATTATATCTTATAGGCTATTTTAGAAAATGAATATTGAAAATCATTTCCAAAATGCTAGCACCCACTTTCTTGTTACTTTCCAAACCTAAAATTATTGATAGTAGAGATATAGTATCCTAAACCCACTGCAAAAAAATATCCAATTCAGAAGGAGGTTTATGATTGCAAGGAAGATTGAATGTGTCTTCTAACCCTTTGATATTAAAATGTTTTTTACTTGAACCTAACTTGTCATATGTTTCTACCAGTTTTTCCTGGTCAATGTGGTTCGGGTTTTGTTCTTCAAACCCTAGGTCCAATAGTCTACCAAATTCACTCTACATCATAGAAAAAATTACCTCCTATGTATTTTGATTCATAGTTGCCTTATATTTTCATCATAGTTTTGAGCACAAACTATTACAAATTATGGATAGGGGAATACTTGAGGGAACCCCAAGCAAGAAATTCCACTAGTCTACATTGAAACTTTGTTTACAATGCCCCCTATCATTATGTTCAACTTAATATATTTTGATTCCTTTTGTGCATCATTCCACTTATCTTCAATTGTAGATCTAATTTCCTTAATACTCCATTCATATGTAGCAAGATCCAAAATATCATGGAATTTATCAATACAACCTACCATTTTAACAAGATTGTGCATGTCAAAAAATAGCTTCTTAGTCCCCTATATTTTTTTTAGGTTGTAATTCCACTACTAGTGCCACTTCTTTTGTATGTCTTTGTCATTGTTGATAAATTTACACAACTATAAAAAAACACAAATTACAATTTACAGACATGAATAACAGTTAAACCCTAAATTATATTTGTAATTTTTAATTTTTCAAGTAGCCTAGCTGCTAAAAAGTAAACAATGGAAATTAAACCTTGAATTTTATAACTAATACTTCTTTTGAAGAAAATTATGAAAAAAAAAATTTGAAGGTAGCCTAAATCGGCTTGAAATAAATGTCAAGCTATCGATCTTTGATGTTACAAGGTTGTTAGCCATCAATCTTTACATGTCCCATTACCACACCATGGTCTATGTCAATGCCATGTGTCTTCTTTCTGACCCAATTCATGTATAGCACGTGTCTTCTTTTTATTCGATCTTTGTTGATCAAACGGTGTGTAACACTATAAAGGAAGCAGATGCTACAATAGATGTTACATCAAGTATGCTACATGTCCTCTTTCTAGGGAATATGTGAATACAAGTTGATTGTGGCCAAAATTGGCCCAAAATTCATTTGGAGTTGTTGATCTAAGTTGACTGAATGGTGGTTGGCTTGATTCCCTATGTTGCATGTCAGTACAATATCCACCGTCCATGTCAAAATGATTATCGAATAGTCACTAATATTTCATGTATGCCACATGTATTCTCTCTAGAGTGATTTGGGAAAATGAGTTGAGTGTTGCCCATATCAACCCAAAATACATCTCGAGCCATTGATCCTTTCTCTTCCAATGGTAGTGGTGGCATACCCTTTGTTATATTAACAATTGAGTCATCATATTAAATTATAATTATAATATTAATTATTATTATATTATAATAATAACAAGATTCTATTAACACTTGTGCATTTGTGCAATGTACATTGAATTTCAAACTAAACCATTTACATTAACAAAAGATTTTATCTTATTTTATGCTTTTGATGATGCTTTAAAAATAATTAAGGACCTATTACAGTATAGTTAAATTATTCTAATTCATATAGCATACTTAAAGTTTTAATTAAAATTAAAGTTTTAATCAAAAATTTATTACACTATGAATAGTTGAGAATTCTTAAATAGCATATTTATTAGTTATTAGAGACTAGAGATGACTTGTGTCTTTCTATAGTTGCATTTATAAAAATGGTTGAGCATGCCCCACATTTTCCTAGAAATCATCTCTCATCATTTATCTAACTTTATCAAATGGTGCTACTATAAGCATAGTGATTTCACACTTGATCATGTTTGCCATGTGTCTTCTTTCTGGGGCTTTTGGGAAAGCTAGTCAGCTATTGCCAAATTTAGCCTAAAAATCATCTAAAGTCAATGATCTTTGTTCATCCAATGGTGATCATGGCATGACCTTTATAATATTACTAACATAGTTCTTAAATATATAAGAATATTTCTAATTTTAAAAATAAAATAGTTTTTCAATGATACATTAAATTTGATTGTAAAATAAACCTATCTAATGGAGATTTGAATTTGATTATAAAAGTAACCATCGATTATGTTCCACATATTCTATTGTTTTGTACTACTAGTACTAAAACCAAATACTAAAGTAAGTGTCAAGTGATTTATTAATTAAATTGATTATTGAATTTGAAACCTCAATAATTTAATTTTGATTCAATATTAAATGTTATGTTTTGTTTCTTAACAATTTAATAGAAAAATTGGAAAATGACAAAATATTGCATAAGAAATCATAACAATGAAATGCAATTTTATATGTAACTCTAGAAATTTCATTGATATTCATTTTCACTTGGAAATTACAATCTGAGGTAGAGTTTAGATGCATGTACAATGATTGTAATTTTATTAAACAAAATGGAAAGTGAAACTAGACTTTAGGGGAAAACCCTAGTACTACTATACTAGTTATTGTAGAAAGCGCAAGACCAAACTAAGGTTGTGAATTCTTCTTGCCACAGGTTGTCCTATGTCACTTTGTCCAGGTTGTACCATTTTCTAGGAAAATCCAAGCCAATTCATATTCATTTCTTATGGTGCTTCAACTGTCTAGTAGTCAAGCCCAATAGAAATGGTTGCAAGGCCACATTTTGGCTAGGTTCCAAAAGCTTGTGGATTTCACCCACCCAAGGGATTCACACCCCTAATTCTGCATGAGAAATGATATCAATATCATCACCCAAGTATTCTTCTTTAAAATTCTTCCTCAAGATCAACAAAATGTCGACCCTTCATTCTCTGAGTTCAAGTAGAGAGCCTAAAAAATGGGATGTTATCTTAGTGTTGACACAGTATGTATTCTCATTCTCCAAAAACTCACACCCCAGAACCATTTTGATAGCATGAATAATGAAGTTCATAGTAGTAACAAGAATAAACTCATTGTAGATTTACAAGAAGTTTTCATCAGAGACTTCACCTAAAAAGGCCTTTTGTTTCTCTTCCAATTTGCATATCAAGCAAATTGGAGTTGTCATCTTGACTACAGAGAAAGGCCTACATCTCTACTACCATGTAAACTAGACCATAATTGAACGATCACTAAAAGTATATGCCTATTACTAGACTATTGACTACCAAAAACAAGATGAGCAATGACAAAAGAAGCAACTCAATTGTCTATAAATAAGATGAGCAGATAAGAAATGGTCCTCTATCCCTTTATATTTTTCATCCAACTTCTAGTTCAATTGTTTTAAATTATTAAATTTTCTCAAATCTTAAGCATAAATGAAAGTTCATGCCAATAAAGATTTAATGTATGCAAAGCCAATGGAAGAGGGAATGCCACTAATAGTGACAAGACATGTATTTACTATCCACTGCAAGTGGTATAGGCTGGAAGGAAATCTGTTACCATTCTAGAGACTTGAACAAGGTCAAGGATTCATTCAAGACATTTGGACTGAAATAAACCTTCAACTGTTGATATATTATCATCCGATAGATGATAGTATGTAAATGGATGTTACTTTTTACACATGTATGTTGGAGATATGAAATGTTATTAGAAACATTTTCTGAAAATTCATTACTACATACATCAATTCCTGGTCACATGCGACATGTGCAGTATGTACTATGTACTACTACTAACTAGTAAGTACTTACTAGAAAGTGAAATTATGATTCACACAAATTTAGAAAGTAAACTTATGATTGTTGTAAAACAACTAGAGCCCAAAAATAATACCATGCCGACTGAAATATCTAATGTCAACAAAAAAGGTTTTACTTTGCATTATATTCTTTGCATCTTCTCTCATTTCATCTTCATATATGTTTATAGTTTACTAATAATGGTTGTGATTTCCCTCAAAAAGGGAAGCAACAAAGCTTTGAACTGTTACATTTCAAATTCATACAATTTTTATAATATCTTTTAAAAAATAAACCCTAACTAAACTAACAATTCTTCGTGTAACACTTCTTTTATCCTTCAAAAAATCCCATAAGTGTTGAAGTTCCAATTTTTTTGTTCCACTGCATTTGCAATTTGATCTTCAAAATTAGCAAGGTCGAGACCCATTTCAACAAACATCACTCAGAGGTCTACCTTTTCCTGCTCCTTTTTGAGCTGTTTGATGACATCCCCAAGATTAGCAAAGAGAACCTGAAAAGTTGCAATAAGCCCAATAGTAAGATGACTTTGTTCCTCATCCTCCTCCATAGACGAATTTAGGTTGACAATAGGGGTTGGATTTTCATTCGATGATCCCTCTTCCATAGGTAGTCCCATTTTTGGCAACCAACTACTTTTTTGATAATGACAACCACTAAGCAAGATGCTTACAATTTAAACAAATTTTTTTTCAACCAAATTCCACCATGCCATAAATGCAATAGGACATTCCATATACGTGTCATCCAACACATTCACCAATGTATTATATATGTTTTTTCAATAGATAGGAAAAATTTCCTAATCAAATATATATTTTTCCCAATAAATGAGAAAAATCGCCTTATCAAATAAATATTTTTTCCAACAAATGGGAAAAATTGCCGAATGCAATATATATTTTTCCAATGAATGGGAACAATCACCATATACAATATATACCCTTTGTATCAAAAGGGAGAAAATTGCCTCAATTTTATGAAATTTTGTAATGGTCAAAGAAACTTTGTATCTAACATTAAACTTTTCATGACGTCAGAAACAATTTTTGCCAACAGAAATTAATTTTTCCCCCCAAACGTAATGTTGGATTCACTATGAATTTATATATTTTTTGGGGAGGGTTTTCTTTAAAGTTATCCCCACCTTGAAGTATATAGAAGCTAAGGGTTGATTCATTAGAGGTAGCAGACATCAACAGGGTATATAGGTATAGTTCTAGAGAGCTCTAAAATGAAAAGGGGAGCAAAATATGGGCACACTTTGTATTTATAGGTTCAAGGAGCCTATGGTTGTGCATAGCGCAACTCTGAAGGTGCACATATGTGCATCTATGAACTTTTGTGTTTCAAACACTTCAGGTGCACATTGTGCACCCTAGTTGGGTCTGCACGTGTGCAAGGTGTGCACTTTTGACTTGTTTAGGAATATTTTCCCTCCCGACTAACTAGTCTTTCTCAAGATCCACTGACCAGACATCCTAGACTTACCTAGACCTAGAAGGAGACCCTATTCACCAAGGTTCCCAACTCGGTACCATGTTTTAGAGAATGGGATCCCTTTCCCTAAAAGAAAAGAGGGAGTCCTCATTTTGGACTCAAAATGGGGAGTGTGTTGCAAAGCCACAACACCTAGTAAGGGATTATTTTAGTGTGGTGAAAGTACAAAGCTATGTCACCTTTCAAGCTGACTTATCCAAATGACTGAATTTGAGTATTTCTATCTAAAAATCAATTTTTTTCAAACATATGATCTTGATAAATTTATTCTAGCTAAGTTATATATTGTCTCACACTTTTTCAATTGAAAATGTCTATTAAATGCATGTTTTATACTAGTTAGTATCCAATTACTAAAGAAATAAAATTATTTCTAAAAATTGACGTTTCAATAACTCTTACTATTTTTTATGGTATTTTTTTAATAACATATAAACACCATTTTTTAGAGCTCAAAGTGAAGAATATTCTCATATAGAGTTCATAGTCTTTTAATTAGATATAGTATATTGTAATTAAAAAATTATACAAGTATGTATTTTAACAATCGAGAAGATGTCAATTTTATGAAACAAAAAAAATATCAAATCATATCAAAAAAATTTAAAAATTATATGATGCTCTAGAGGAGAGAGTTCTCTTCTAGAATCTATAATTTTTCTTCTGGTTGGAATAGATTTATTTTGAAAAATGTGGTGGGGGATGAAAACTATTGATTTGAATAAGTTAAAATTTGAATCGTTATAAAAGAGAAAATATGGGTCTAAAGCCAAATTTTTTATTTTGATTGTTCTAGCTACATATGTTATCTATAACATAATCTAAGATCAAAAGGAAATAACTTTATTTCCATGTAGTTTTGTGGTGGGAACTAAACCCCTAATTTTCAGCGTTTTTCATCAACTAAAAATATATCTTTAAAAAATAGAAAAATTTATCATTTCTTTTTCCAAATAATTATTAAAAATTAATATCCTAAACTTCATCCATTTCTACACATTTCATTAGTTTACTTCATTTTAAAATTCTAAATATTAATACAAATTTTATGTCATTGAAGGTGAATAGTTATACTTTTGCTAGTCTTTTCCTTTGTAGAAGGGTGACATAGGTTTGTGCTTTTACCTAGTAGTGGATCTTTTCCATTTGGTGATCCTGTCTCATTGGTCAATCATCATTTGGTGAATAGAGCATGTAAATTTGGTCAACCACATCACCAAAAATTTACAAGATTTGGGTCCAAAGCCCAAGCTAGTCACTCATTAGTTTTCACATGATTGGTCGAAAATATTAGTCGAATCACCACGATAATATACATTTTGAATACAATTATTTTAAAATAGTCAACATCCTTTACATGTTGTTTTCTTATTGGACAACATTATTTCACCATTAGTATAACCAATTAATTTTCCTTTGGGTTGGGTGTCGCCTACCATTTTCTTGACGTTTGTTGACCACTAGCCCCATTTAGCCAATTGTTTTATATTTTGGGCTTACATAGGAAGGTTCCTTTTGCCTACATTTGACATTCCCTTTTGTTAATCCCATGCAATTTTCCAACCTAGTTTGGTATATATACATTCATAAGATACTATTATTCTACACATTTCTCTCTTTTATGGTCTAGAGATTGGCATTTATTATTGCTGCTAAAGTTTTAGAGTGATGAATGCAATGCCCACTGAGCAATCATGACTCATGGACCATGGTTTTCATAAAAGGTAAGCAAGTTTTAATATACATTTTATGTGGTACTAGTAATTTTTTATTGTCCATCAAGCATCTCACATGCTCAGATAGGTTTACAAATTTTATTGGGTAGTACCATAAACTATTATAGTTATATCGTTTATATGCAAACAAATCATATTATTGTTATTATATGTAGTCTAAGTAGTCTACTGTCATAATTTTTGACTCTTTTTTTCAACAATTTGATCATTTTTTTACAGCCTTTATTGGTTTGCAATGTCAAACAAGAAGGGTTCTGGAAGGATCCCTAAAAGCCAAGAGAGGCCACCAAAATAGAGAACTTTATCTGCATGTTTTGGTGGTTGAAATGTTGGTAGCGTACTAGATTCACAACTTACATCTCTAGTGCATGTTGAAAAAGGAGATTCATCATAATTTGAAGACCATTTTGAAGAAGTTCAAGTTGGTGAACCTGATATCTTAGTGCTAGATGAACTTGAATATGATTTTGAGGTAGTTCCCCTAAGTAGGGAATTATAAAATGATATTACAGATTTGGGTGAGAAAATAAAAAGTAATGTCATAAATGATGTTCATGCACAAAAGAGGAAAATAAAATTGGAATAAAAAAATATCAATCTCACTAGGATCTATTGAAAAGGAATTTTCAATTAGAATGGGTGGAAAAGCTATGGTTCATTGAATAAATGCCCAATCCAATTGATGGTGAGCCTCCCATAGAATGCAGATGTCATATTTGCACAAAGATAACAAAGAAGGAGAAGAGGTCAGAGCATAAACTTGATATCATAGAAAACCATGTCAGTAAAATTTACAAAAAGGAAACTATAGATGGAATTGAAAAATTGGGGCTAACTTGGAAAACAAAGGACAATTGTCTATACATCAGGAACATTGAATTATTAGTTTATTGTGTTTTTTAAAGTTCAAAACTATCTAAACAGTCACTGGTCAGTAAATGATACATGAGAATGGGCTAGTTGTCTTGCACAAGTTGAAAAAGAAGATATGAAGGCAAAAATAAAATAGTCAAATTTAATTGCATTGTCTCTAGATGAAGTTATAAAAATTGATTAGACTTCCTAGGTGTGCATCCATTTTATACTATAAATGATCTTTTTCATCAAGCCCTTTTACTATCTGTTGCTAAATTGAACTATAGTATGACAACCAAAAATTTATATGATTTATTAAAGAGTACTCTAATTGATTGTGGAGGTATGGATAACATGGAGATTTCCAAAAAGATTGTGTGTGTTGGAGCAAATGGAGTTTTGATTATTCAAGGTCATAAATATAGTCTTTGCAAAAGGATTTAGAATTATTTGGCACCCTACATAAGTCACATTCACTGCATGGCCCATTGAATTAACCTAGCTTTTGTAATTGTCAACAATTTTGGTTGTGCTCATAAAGTGAAATATTTAATCAAAGAGATTTACCAATACTTTTTTTGAAATCCAAAATGAGTCCAAGAATTTCAACACTTTTCTCAAAGACTTACTAATGGAAGGAAGCTTATTAAAGACAATGATACCAGATGGATCTCTTTGGATGAGCTAGTGCATCTTGTATTCTCTAAATATCCATCATTTCTTCAATTAATCCACTCTGTGCAAAATAGATTCCCTTGGCTATATTCGAGTCTAACTAAAGTTAAGATACTCTTAACTCTAGTAGCTATTCTCCCCATGCTACAATACATGAAAAATATTATAAAAAAGGTTCAACAAAGAGCTATGTACATTGAAGAATATAATAAGTTGTGTAAAATGACGTGTAATAGGTTGGATACTCTATTGATTACAACCATTAGATGAATCAAAGTTTGCAAAGTGAATAGAAATCATAGATGTAAACAATCATGGGAACATTTCACATATTGCTGTAAATGATGAGGTATGTGTTAGTGTACGTGGAGTTGACATAGCAATGTAGTACTATGCTTGTGTTGAGCCTGAGTCTAGCCCCGAAAAATTAGGAAGTGAAGTAGAATATGAACTAGAGAAGGTACTTTCACATGTTAAGAGTGAAGATTTCAAGAAGATCATTGACTCTTTTCTTGAATCTATCAAGAAATTTTCCTACAATCTGTTGTCACAAATTAGATACAAATTCCATCTAGAGGAAATACTCGAGGCAATGTATATTTTTTTCTTTAATATTGGTCTCTAAACTATCTGAGTGATTTTCTAAGAAGAATGATGACTTTGATTAAGAAGAAATTAAAAAATTAAAGTAATAAATGGAGTAACTATAAATGGAATTTAAGATGAATCTTGAATGAGACATCAATAATATTCTTTTGCAAATATAATGAGAGAACAATATGATCTTATGGAGAATCCAAATGAAGAAGTAGTAGTAACAAAGCTTTGGAAAAAGCTAGCTCAAAGCAATATGTTTAGATATTTAATGCCATAATATTTCAAGCTTACCAATTTATGTTTGGAAATGATATTAGGTTCAGTTAAGGATGAGAAAGCTTTTAGTACTTTGGGCTTCTTGAAGTCAAAGGTTAGAAATAAATTAGACAAAATTTTCGATAATTATTTGAGGCTCTATAATTATAGGCATGAGGTAGATAATTTCCATTATGAAAAGGATATTATCATTTGGAGAAACAAGTATCAAAGAAGAGGGATTTCCAACATTTCAAACCCAAGTGGCAGTGGTGGTGGTACTGGCAGTAGCAGTGGTAGTGATAGTGGCTGTGGTTTATGTCCTAATATTGTAAGCAATAATGATGAAGTTGACTTTGGCATTTATACTAATAGTGAATCTAAAGAAAACACAACCAAAAATAAAATTTTATGTAATATAAATGAGGAGGATTTTGATGATAGTGATGCTGAGCCAGTCAATTTGGAGTGGCAACTATAGAAGTTTCTCAAGTTCTCTATGAGTCAAGTAGTACGCTAGTAGCTCTAGTCTTACCAATTTCAATTCAAATTAATTTATGTGCTCTAGTATTACCAATGTTTAAGTTCTTATCTACTAATTAATTATGTTTGTAGAAGTAAATTTATATCCTTAATGGTGCTATTATAGAAACTTAAAGTTTATTTAAACATGTTGATGCTACATGTTGAGATTTTCATTGAAACTAGTTTTTAGAGTCCACACATGTTTAGATTTTCATTGATTCTAGTTTTTATTCATATTGAGATTTTTATTGATTTTATTTTATAAACATGTTGAGATTTTCATTGATTCTAGTTTCTACACATATTGAACTTGAGAGTTTCATTCATTCTAGTTTTTAGACATTTTTAGACTTTCATTGATTCTAGTTTCTTTAAGAAATTGTAACATAATGTAGTTTACAGAAAAAAATTTCTTTTAAAAAAATGTATTATAATCTATAAATCAGCATGCACCATAATACATAACATATTACATTTGACAATTTCAAACAATTATACAAATATAGAGTCTAGAGGAGTAGAATATGAAAGCCCTTTGCAAATGAGTTAATGACCCTAAATTCTCTTTTAAAAATATAGGGGAGCAACAATAGCTACTAGTTGGTTCGTAATTGTATGTATAATCAAATTAGTACTAGATTATGTGTGTACAATCATATTGCCACATTTCCAATTGTACATATTTTTCAAGCAGGAGTATAATTTTTTTTTACATCTTCTCTATATCTAGTACTAGTAGGCTTGGTTGTCCAGTTATCCTAATAGGCTAGTTCTTGATTCATGTAAAAAATAACATTAAATAATGTTGACATTAGATTTGAAAATTGAAATTAAAGATAAAAAAGTAACAAAAAGCTTATAATACTAATTTCACATACTGAGTTGTTATTTGTTAGTGCTATGACTGACACTAACAGATTGAGTAGATGACCCAACTCTAAGGATGTTCTTTAGGGTGTTCCATTTTGCATCATTTGGAAGCTCTAATATTTTTATATTTTACATAAATAGTTGTAACCTTTCCAATAGTGAATACTTCAAAGATATATTTTTATATGAATTGAGAAATTTATCTATAACTGCATTCATTGTTGACAGTGGTTTGATGCAACTTGCAATTCTTTCTAGAGTGGTTTCCTCAAGTGAGTTGCCTAGATTAGAGTTCATGATGTTGTACAACTATTTCATGTAATCTTATTTTCCAATCAATTTTTTGTCTAAGTCAGTTGGATTTAGTAATCCAACATTTAGCAATTGAAGTATGTTGTGATTCATCTTCATTAAGTCTCTAGAAGTAGATTCCATAGCTCCATCTATTTCTATTAATTTTTCGCAATTTTGATAGACACCTAAGGCCATTATAGAGGCATCACAGTGGTTTTTTATTCCTTGGTTTTCCAAATTCCTGTCACTGATTCTCGGGTGATCCCACAATAATGGGTTCCACTTTTTGATCAATTTTGACACTAAAATCAATATTTTTGCAACAAACGTCACATTCAAGTGGCTATATCTCCAAAACTATAAGTAATTTCAAGATGACATAAACTAGTGATTTTGAGTACTTTGTTCCTAATTTGTAACCATATTTTTTAAGCTAAAAAAACAACTTTTTTTATGTCAAATTTTTTTATCTCCTCTGAAAAGTGGTACATAATAAAATTCAATATTTTAAAGAGTGACAGTTTGTTTGACACACATAACTTATTTTTCTAGAAATGATAATGAAGTAATTCTTTCGACGTTAGATTTTTAACATCAATATCCAGAGGATGCATTTGGTTTGATTTATTTTGGTTGAATATTGTAAAGTTTATGAAGTTTTGAAGTGACATGAATCATAATTTAGACATACGTTCTGTTTGACACAGATAATTTGAAGTCAATTTATCATAAACCCTTTTTTTTTTAATTTTTTATAGAAAGGTATCTCAATAAGCTAGTTCCTACAAATATTTTAAAAAAAATTTGACCTAATTTACTAATTTTGTTGAGGTGTCAAAGTTGGTTGATGTTCAATTGGTAATGAACATATAATGAGTTAAACTCATATTTGAAAGTCTTAACGATTAAAATATGTATTACAATTATAGTCATTGGAAAGCTTGCTCCGAGTAGCACATTTTGACATTTTTTATTTTATAGTAGGAGATAATTCTCCTACAATTATGGAAGTAAAAAGAGCAAAAAAAAAGAAAAAAAAGTTAAAATTTTTCTAATTTTGCATGTTCGCGCGAACATGCCCCCCAAAAATTTTCAGCCGCTGGGAAAATTTGGGCATATGTTCGGGTGAACACATTTGTAGTGAACATGTTCATGCGAATAGTCTAAATAACTCAAAAAAGTTGCCATTTGTAAAGCTATTTGCCATCAACCTGACCAGTAGTGCATTGTTTGTCTTTGCCATGAATTTTATTTGCAAAATCGAAGGCATCAATTTGGTAAAAAAATTGTACATCTAAATTATTTATTTATTTCTTTCATTAGTGAAGTTTTTTAACGAATGCATTGAAGTTAAATTAAAAATTAGTAACACATTAATGGTGTTAAGAAATGTATATTCTTATTGTGTTACTAATGGTCTCCTTGCAGCATGTGGCAATTGTGGGATGAAGACATGATCATAACAAACTACTAATGCTTGCTTTGTAGGATGTTGTCGAAGACCATTGTGTGTTTGTCAAAACCATGTGTGTGGATTTATTAGATTAAATAACACTTTGTTTGGTGCTTAAAATGAACTTTTTATTTTTTGTCTGGCATGTCTATAGTGTTTAAATCCCTAAGAGTTGCATTGGATGTATTCTCTCCCCTCGCCATTCGTGGATATTGGGTATAAGAGAAATCCATGTAACTTCTATAGGAGGCCTGCCTTGGACCAAGATACTCAATAATGGGTATGCCAGGGGATGACCTCCGAGCGATAACGGGCCAAAGGCCAAGTCAACATTCTAGCCGCTATATAAAACTCAATTATGGTGAAAGTCGTATTGACAGTATTGCTGAGTGATAGCTCTCCTCTAGTACCCTTATCGTTCTCAAACCCCAATTCTCGGGGCTGGGAGACCTTCTGAGGAAGTTTATCACTCACTTGCTGAACAAAATGCCCTTACTAAAAACCATGTTTTAGTGGCCAAAATCCTTTCTATCCACTAGCTCAAGGGGTCACCCATGCCCATGAAGACATCCTACATTCTCGTGGTCCTTAGTAGAGACAACAGTCCCTTGGGAAGTCATGCCCCTTGAGACGCAGATCTTGGTAGCCCCGAGAAGTGAGTGCACTATAAGGGGGAGCCTATGGTGCCAAGGTCCTAAGTTGTCCACTCTCGATAAGCATGATTGAACTTTGGTTCAAGTAGGAATTCAATGGATACAGCCCTAAAGCCTAGGTTGTGGTGTGATTTTTCACTTTTAACAATAGCTATTCTTGTCTTAATGTGTCTTGTGTGTGTATAAAACATAATCAAGATAAAAGCCAACATTCAAATTTACACCTTGGAAACTTGCAAAACCTTGTCAAGATTGCACCTAAGTTCAAAAAACCTTACGTATACCTCTATCATTAGCATAATCATATTCCTAAATGTTATTTTTGACTTACCCTAGTGGTATATCCCCCTCATATTGCATTGTTCAAACCCTAGCATCATTTTCACTATCAAACCCTATCAAATTGTCCATCAACCAACTTGTCTTCTTGATCACCTATCCTCATTTTGCATAGCCTAAACATCATTATCAACCCTAAGAAACCATAGCATTGTTCAAACCCTAGCATCATTTTCACTATCAAACCCTATCAAATTGTCCATCAACCAACTTGTCTTCTTGATCACCTATCCTCATTTTGCATAGCCTAAACATCATTATCAACCCTAAGAAACCATCCCTTGCATAGTCAACTTTGCCTACACCTACCTTTAGAATCCTTACCAAGTCAAAAACATAACCCTAACCTTCATTTTGCATATCATAATCTTCATCTTGCATACCTTCAAAACGACACCTTGCATTTGCACTTGCATAACATCCCTAGGACATTTGCACTTTGCATATCAAAACCCTAGGTCATTTAGCATTTCCTCACATTGCATAACATCCCTAAAGACTTAAAAATTCTTAAAACACTCATATCTTGCATACCCACTTCTTAATTATCAAGTTTTGACCTCTTTTACCAATTGCAACCCTATTTTACCAACTACACACTTCATGAGCGCAATTGGTAGTTTCGGAGTGCAGTTGGTAGTTTTAGGGCACACTTGGTAATTAGGTGTTTCATTCTAGGTTCCAAAACCCTAATCCACACTTCCACACCTTGCATTTCATCCCAAGACCTTAGGAAACACTCTAAATCACTAAAAACACTCAAAATTTGCATTTTAGGCACCCTGCAACCTTGTTTTACCAACTGCAACCCTTTTTTATCAACTGCACACTTCAAGTGCACAATTGGTAGTCTAGGTGCACACTTGGGAGGCATAAAGTTCATTTAGGTTTCCCTCCACTACATTTGCATTCTGAGGTATCATGCTAGCACTCACCAGGACAGAACCTTTAGAGTTGTCAAATGCAATAATGGCACCTATAAGGTCTCATCAAGAATCAACCATAGAAATCCTCCAAGGTGAATTTGAACACATCAGTGTTAATCCCTTGTTTGACGAGATACCACCAATTCCTAAATATCCCAAAAGGGTGTTAAGACTTGATTTTAGGACTCACATCATTTGGAGCTACATCATTTGGAGAAGAAAGAAGGACATGAGAGCTACAAACGAAAGAGGGCATTTCTAACATTATGTTTGCTTCTTTTGATAGCCGATGCCATTTTCTTTTATGTAGAAATTTATTCTTGAAAAAATAGATTGATATTTTTCCATAAAATGAAAAGCAATTTATTTTTTAGGAGAAACATTCTAGTATTCATACCATGTTATTTGTTTGTGATTCAATGATGGCTTAAGAAGGATTTGGTGCTTTTCCACTTGTAAAGAATGTGACTCACAAATTTTAGTCATATAATGAAGAATATTTATGCTTTGTTGTAGATGACTACATTCTATTGATTTCTATCAACCAATTTAAAAGTACCAACAGTGACAGACAAATCTGTACAGTGATTTTTTTATCTAGTTATTGCACGAAATTTATCTTGAGGCAAGGGATAATTTTTTTTTTTTAATTTTAAAATTTTTATAATGGGAAACAAGAAAAGAAGGAAAAAAAATATGCAAGGAAAAGATCTGATGAAGCAGAGCAAAGAAATATTCAGAAGACTGCGGCACATTATCATCGGATTAAACAAGGTGAAGGAAATGTTGAAGAAGGCTCAATAGAAGTAGAAGTAGTGCATATGGGAGAGAGGTCAAGAACACTCCCCATGGAATCTCAAAAAATAAATGTTGAAGAAGGTTCAAGATCAGTCCCTACAGAGGTTCAAATAACAAAAGTCAGAGAAGGGTCAGAATCTTTCCCTATTGAATCTGAAACAATGGATGTTGGAGAAGGCTCAAGATCATTCCTTGTAGAAATTCCAGTAAGAGATATTGCAGAAGGCTCGGGATCAAGTGCAGGAACTAGTGTGGATGAACTCTTAAATATTGTACAGTATGTAAATTATGGTATTTCTCATAAGAATTTAGATCATTTACTTATAATAGATTAGATAAATTGAGAAAACTTGCAGCTAGTGTTCAACCATTAAGTTTGTCTAAGAAAAGGTCAATGAAGAAGAAGATAAGATAAATTATGGCTCAATTTGATAACATTGAAACATTTGAACAAGCTCAGTTGCTTTCACTTTTGCTTACACAAAAAAAGTTGCAAGAGGCATTGAAATTGTTGGTGTAAACACAACATCAAAGAAGAGAATATTTTCTAGGATGCAAACTCATCTGATTGAAAATGTTAAACAAGGTTTGAGAAACATAGGAAAACACTCTTGAACTAAAGATAAGTCCGTGGCAAGAAAAGTGATGTTGATGTCTGTTTTAAGTAAAAATATGTCTCAAAATAGACAAATATCTTCAATTTCATCTTAAATGGGTTTTAGTAGGAAAACAATGAGACAATATGTTAAGAGAAGATTAATTGTGGATGACAGTACTATGGAGGGCAATTGGGAAATCATGTGTAGAGCGCCTCGTTCTTATAGAATTGAAGAGTTATTAAAAAATTTAGTCATATCATTTTGGATTGATAACACTCGTCCTTCATCAAATAGTAGAGATGTTAGTAGGCATAAGATTGCACCTGGTCAATATGAACATCATACAAAACATTGGTTGGACACAACACAACATGAGTTATATGTGTCATTTTGTAATGAACATCCTAATGTAAAAGTTGGGCAAACATTGTTTGAAAAATTGAAGCCATACTTTATGAGGTCAAACAAAGTGTTTGAAACTTGTTGTTGTCATCATCACATTGAGTTTGATCTCCACTATCAGGTATTTCGAAAGTTTATAGAAGACACATATGGTTTTCATGCTGCTCTTCCTAGTAGGAGAAGTGAGTTTATATCATCCATTTTGTGTGACAACATAGATGATCCAACTGGTAAAATAAATTGCATCAAAGGATTATGTGAAAGATGTGGTGAATTGGCTCTATTTCCTTTGAAAACTGAAAATATTGATGTAACAAAAATATTGAATTGCAAAAGTTACAAGTATGTCAAGAATGAAACAAAGTTGGGGAAAGAAACAAAAAGGTTAGAATATGTTGAAGAGGAGTTGCATGTTCTAACATTTATGGACAGATTTAAGAAATTGATTCAACCTTATATTTGTCATGTATTTTTTGCAAAGTGGCAAGCACAACAGTTTCAAACTCTGAGAGATAATTTTCCACTTGAAACAATTGTATCAGTTATTGATTTTGCAAAGAACTATTCATTTTTTCATCAGAAAGCAATTCAATCGAATTATTACTTTAATAAGTAGGTCACTATTATGGTACATGTTTTTTATAGACATGCACATGTAGATTTGGATGGTGTTCAGAGTACAGTTCAAGCACGAGTAATTATAAAGGAATATCATTTTTATATAAGTGATGATAAAGAATATGACATTCACTATGTAGAACATTGCTTCAATACATTCTTTTCTTATTTGAAAGAAAGAAACATAAATGTTGATAAACATTATGTTTGGTCTGATGGATGTGCCCCATAGTTTAAATCATCTAGACCATTTTATGCATTGTGTAGATATCATCGCAATGAGAATATAAAACACATATAAAATTTCTTTGAGAGTGGCCATGGAAAAGGTGAACATGATGGTGCTGGAGCTTGCATCAAACGTGCTTTGCGAAAGTATCAAATGAATTATCAGGGAGTTTGTGTATATGATGCACATGATGTTGTTGAATGGTGTAAGACTCATTTTGCATTAGATGAGGTCGAGACATCATCAAAAATGAGTTGACAGGCACCATATAGAGTCTTCTGGGAGATAACAAGTATGGATGTCTACGTCTATTTAACTTTTATGCAATTAAATTATAAAATTTTATTGTTAAGTTTTATTTTTGAATTTGTTGAAGTTTAAATTTAATTTTTCTATATTTTCAATTTAACGAACTTTCAGGTGTCAATACAAAAAACATGCATGGTTGCAAGAGGATAGAAAAGACACGTTCCTTACATTCAGTCATGAGTACAGATAATTGTAATTAGACATTGAAGACAAGAGAATACTCATGTTTTTGTGACAGTTGCATTGATGAAAACTATGAAGAATGCATCAATCAGACACATGGATATACAAGTGCATGGATTTCGGTCCCACTTGATGTTACAGATACATTTGATAAAGAAGATGAAAATTTTGATGATATTCCATTGATTTCTGATGATTATTATCATATCTCTAGATTGGTAAAAGTGGGTGAGTATCATAAAAATTAATCTCAACTTTTTATTTAATTATCAATTTCAACTATCTTATATATATTGTACACATGCATTTATGTATACTTGTTATGCAAGAGATGTCTTTGCAGTGATTGCTGAGCCTGGAAATCATGAAGGTGTCAGTTATTATTTATTGCGATGTATTGTAGAGAGGACAAAGTTATATGACCCTGAAGAAAGTGATGGAATGTTGTTCCCCATAGGTAAATTATACATATACATGTACATGATGCACATATATATTTAAATAAATAAATATACAGGTAACTTCATATCTGTCAAATTTTAAAACACATAAATTTGTGGTACAGGTTTTTTTGTGATAGAGGGAACATATTTGAAGCAAGAAAAAATAGTCCAACATGGAATACACTTTGTTGATTATCAACCTGACAACAAAGTTTTACAATACAACCACTTGGTCGTTGCTTCAGGGCTTTGTCTGCATCCAGTCAAACTTAAGCGTGTACATCACAAGTGAAGACTAGACAGTGAAGATCATGAAAAAATATTGCATGTTATAAGTGTAAATCATGGTTGATTAGAACTTTGAGATTTATTTTATAATAATTTGAATATCGACTTTGGTGAAATGTGTTTTCAATTGTACTATGGTGAAATTGTGAATATCAACTTTGGTGAAATTGTGTTTTTAATCTAAATATCTGAGTCTCAGTTATCATTAGTTTATTTAAAAACTATAATATTAATTGTACTATGGATGAATTTAATAATTTAACAACTTGATATAAATAGGCTACAAGTTAGTTCGAACTTACACAATTTCATTATCTATGTTACAATTCTTAAATATCAACTTCTTTTCAAACTATTGAATTTCATCTTGAATTAAATGTGTTTAGATTAATTGTACGATCATAAGTTCTTAATTTTCATTAATTTATTAAAAAATTAGATAATTTAATAATCTAAATTAATTGTACCATGGATGAATTTAATAATTTAAATTTATTTATTAACTTTTTTTCAAAATAGATTGAATTTCATAAGTGATAAATTATATTTATTTTTCTACTTAATTAGATTTAGGGTTAGGTTCAATTGTACTCATTGTTAAGAATGAAATTCAATTAGTTTTATAGTTATGGTTTAACAAGATTAGCATATAAAAAGTAAGAATTTCTTTTTAAAAAGAATTGTGTGAGATTGCTTGGAATCCGATACCCAAAATAGCATCACTACATAATTTCCCAACTAAGAAAAGGGTTTCCCTTAATCATCTACGATTCTCCATACTCCACCTTAAAAAGTTTCAAGAAAATTCAAGTAGTTGCAAACAATAAATATGGTGATTTTGTATCATTGTAAAACAAGACGCATGCTTTCTAAGCCCACAAAGGTCCTCCAAAAGTTATAATTAAAAACCATCTATTAAAGAAGATCAGAAACATTATTATTATGATAAGCTTCCACGACAAACCACTTTAGCGTCAGTTCAAAGAAATTCATTGTATGACTAAAAATTGAACTCTCGTTAAAAAAAAAGTATTTTCTTATTATAGACCTTTATAAAACTAATTTGAAAATTAAAAAAATTACTATTCTTAGTTAGGGTATGTAATCCTTTGATTTGACAATTTGAAATTAGTAGAGAACATTCTGTTCTGGTTAAAATCCTTCTCCATTTTTCAAGTAGTCTATTAACGTTGAGCTATTTACAAAAAAAATGAGCCTACACATTGATCAGGAAAAATTATTAGCTAAGGCTTTTGAGTGCATTATTTCCCTCACTTCCATCACAATGCGAGGAAACTCATAAAAAATAGATACAACACAACTTAAATGTATCTCAAGTCGATGAAGAGCAACTTCTGCTCCACCAATACCAGAAAATAGAGAAAGTACTCTAACCCCATCAGGATATAATGCTTTCAAGACTGATAAATGATATGCAACTGTATCTGTTTGGAATGAATTACCCAAACAACACAAGCGATCAATCGGACAAGAATTTCCACGAGTGTGATCTCTATCAAATCCTAATATAAGCTCTATCTCATGGAGCTCTAGAGGGACAAGGTCACCTGGCCCCACCCATACCAAATTCCACTCTTCACTCTTTTGAAGTATATATTTCTGTGCACTATCTTACAGTTGCCCTCGTGAATTCTAAATCATAACTCTCAGTTGATCAATAAGGACAATGCCACATCGTCTTGAGTCGATGGAATTCAATTTTGTCATTTGATCCCATGAAGGCCAATACTTTTTAATTTGCAGAAGTGCTTCCTAAATAGTCATGGGGGGAGAACTTCTACTTGAAACCACTCTTCTATTAGAAGGTTATGCACATACCCTCTTGCTCTTCTGGAAGCTGAAAAGAACATTGAGTCCACCAACTCTGGTTCAACACTATTAAATTGTTTAGATATTGTCTTCCAAATATCCTTTGATGCAAAAGCATCATTCTCATAGTAGAAGAAAGGTGGCCCTTGCATGAACACATTGATTTACTTTGAACGCTGGCCAATAGGTTTCCCAGGAACTCCAAAACCAATTAGTTCCTTGGGACACAAATTAGGGACTGCATCACATACTTCAAACATTGCTTTCTTGTCTTGCATACCCTCTATGTATTTTTCATACTTCAACACTTTCATTATCTATTTTACAATTTTGAACTTACAAAATTTCATTATCTATGTTACAATTCTTAAATATCAACTTCTTTTCAAACTATTGAATTTCATCTTGAATTAAATGTGTTTTTAATTGTACGATCATAAGCTCTTAATTATCAAATTTAGTTTATTAAAAAACTATATAATTTAATAATTTAAATTAATTGTACCATGGATGAATTTAATAGTTTAAATTCATTTATCAACTTTTTTTCAAACTAGATTGAATTTCATAAGTGAAAATTAAACAGGTGTTTTTAAAATTGTAAGATTATAAGTTCATAGTTATCATTTAGGTTAGTTTATTAAAAAACTATATATTTTAATGTTACTTTATTACATCTATGGTCATGTACTCTTAAAGTTTAAATTATTTTAAATTAATATTTTGTAAAGGTTTTCTAAAATAATGTATTAGCTTACCTAATTAACATATTTTTATCCACATAAAACTAATATTTATCTTTAACGGGTTAGTAATTGATAATTTAAGAAATATGTATCTTTCTAACTTCCTACTAATTGATAATTGATATACATGTACACACGTCTCAAGATCATGTTCTATAGCTATAACACAATAAAATATACATATGTACACATATACATGTCTCAAGAATAAACATCTATAGATCTAATATATCTCTATGTATCTGAAATGCAAACTATAAATCTCAAATAAATATACGCATGTAGCAAAATATAAAAAGTCATATATACATACATGTGATGGTATCTAACTATTGAAATACTCAATAATCAAATAAATAGTGAAAGTACATGCATGTCATCAAGGAATTGAAATACACATGTGTACATGTAAACTGGACCTCCAATATATAAATCTGATCTACTACTAGAGGGACCCCTCAAGATGCATATAAACAGAATGATCCTCTAATCGAGTCTCTTGTACATCCTCTCGCCAAGGTGCATCAACCAAGCCCTACAAATATATATATACATATTTACATACATGTGTTAGAGTTCTATCTTTAAAACATATATATACATACGTGCATCATGTACATGTACATTCAAATTAAATACAAATTTGTATATATATAGATATGTATCTAGTTTTCAAAATATTTAAATAACTTTAAACAAACTATTTAAAACTCAAGTACCTGAGCACTACTAGGTGCCTCAATAGAATCATCTCTCTCATGCACATGATGCCCTGAACCAACAGTATGTGTAACCATGTGCTCAGTGACCTGTGCCTACATGATTTATTACAAGTTAAAGATTAAATTAAATATCTACATATATATCTAAACTAAATTTTTCAATAAATGAACATATTTTTTAATTTCATATATATTTAAAATTAAAAATAAATTATATATGTACCTGGGTCTCTAGAGGTGGAGGATGATCAACAGATTCCATCGTATCATCTACTGATGCACCTGAGCCTGAAACTCCATGTCCAACTACTAGTAAATCTAAGTGAAGTGGACTATGTAACTGGCTGGGTACATTTGGTGTAGAATCAGTGCTGCCAAGTCTAAACAATAGGTCCATGTACAATGAAATACCCAGGCTCGAACTAATATCAATCTCAGATAGGCCTCACAACTGCTCACCAAAATCATCAAGACCCTCAGCTCTGTGATATGGACATCTCCAACTTGTATGCTTGAGTCATCTGTAGAGTGTCGTGAGTCTAGTGCCAAATGTTGTGAGCTACGCACAGGTGTATCATCTGTCACTAGTGTGGCAGCCTGTGTCTGTGGAACTATGTTGGGGCTCTGATGTTGTCTAACAACATCCATCACTGCGTGTACTAGAATCCTCTGTGTATCAAAAATATAGCTAATAAAGTGCAACATTCCTCCAAAAAATATAGTGCCATATCCATATGTGTCTACTGTCCTAAAAGACCATGAATATCACACAGTAGTGGTAGCCTAGCAGCTCTATATGCATCATTAGAGGAGGCACCTGAAGTGCTACTAGATGCCTGTGAAGATGGCCGACCAAGTGGATGAGGACATCGACTATGAAGATAACGACTAATAGAGTTTGATGTGATACTAGCCGCCGCAGATGCAATGTGCCCAATAGTGTCAATTGAAACTTATTTTGCAATAAGTGCATGTGCAAGAATCATAGGAGGCATCCTTGGTCCAACAAATTGTCTAAGATCTGCAGGTGGCAGACGATC